>SZWC01006325.1:40891-85364 GCA_023375785.1 Penium margaritaceum | reverse complement strand
TCCCCCACATTTATTCCCATTTTCTAAAGGTATCAGAGCAAGTAGGAGAGAGCTCTCACACTCGTTCCCACACTCCATCATGTGGTGTGAATCCGAGGTCGGTAACCTTCCCTCATGTCCAACTCTCAGCCGCAGATCTCACTTGTCACACACCGTGCAACCCCAGCTGGTGTCCACGTGCTAGGCTACAATACTGTGCCAGGTACAGTCTGCAGCCATCGCGACCTGCGTGCTAGGTCTCTTGGCCCGTTGACCGGTGCTGAAACTGCAACCTCTTCCATAGCAATAGCATTACCGGCCATCACCATTTTTTTCTGGCGGTAGAGGCTGCTCTCAGCTTCTTCGGCCGTCTTATCAGCCGTCAAGCAACCCTCTTGGCTTCGACAGCACCAGCAGCACTCTACGCTGCACCTGCATGCGTGCTGGGCCTTCTTAGCCCGCCTGCCAGTTCCACAACTGCAACCTCATCCGACACAACAGCAGCACATACGGGTGTTTCTCGTGCAATCCTGCTGACAGGTACAGGAGCTCTCTTTTCAGCTGCCGTGCAGCTCTCTCTATTGCTTCCGCATGTGTGATGGATCTTCTTTGCCCGACTGTTGCTTCCACGACTACAACCTCATAAGTCACAGAAGTAGCACCAGTGAGGCCTTCTGCTGTCCCACCAACAACAATGGTATTCGTTTCACTGGTTTTCCGTCCTCACCAACCACAACACCACCTCTGTGTAGCAACCGTCGCACACTCTGATCCTCTGATCCTCTGTGCAGCAGACTCTGTACTGACTCTAATCCTTTTGAATGTTGACCTGATGGCAAGTCGCAGCAAGCAGTGGGATAGGGGGGGTGAGGGGAGTCACCATGACTCCCCCCAACAACAAAATCAGATGGTCCATGTGCTGCTTTGCTCATGACCCGTATTACAAATGTTATAATCGTAGTGCATTTCTTTACTTGACCCAATTCCTTGGTACAAATTATGTATTAATACATTATCCTTGCAATGCACTTGGAAATCATACATAGAGGAAAGTGATAGAAATGTATGATGCACAATTCAAGTGTAATAAAGTGTAGTTGAGCACTAATTACAACCTGTACAGAGCAATACAAATGTTCAATCTGCACAAGGTTAGGCATCCTAGAAGAAATTTTTGTTATGACGTCAAGATGTGGTACTTGTGGAATGCATGTTCATCAAAAGTATTGTTGTTAACGTTCACCAAAAAAACCCTACTGAGTGACACATACTGAAATAAGGAGTAGGACACGCAAGTGCTTAGCTACATTCGTGAAACCATGCTTGAGGACCCGCAAAACCAAGGACTCGCGAGTCTTTGAGAAAGATTCGTGAGTCTAACTCCAAGGCCAGACTCGTATGGGCGATTTGCGAATCTGGACTCGTGTGCAAGCTTAGTAGTAACTTGTTTGGTCACGACCACAGGCACAAAAAAAAAGAGGAAAAGCAACTTGTAACAGTAGCACATGACATCTCGCAGCAGCAGCGAGCAATGGCCCCCAGCGAGTAACGGTAGTAGAAGTGAGCAACAACAATGACACCAGTAGCTGTGAGCAGTAACAACAGCGCAACAGTAGTAGGAGGGGTGG
Source organism: Penium margaritaceum (assembly GCA_023375785.1). Classification (NCBI taxonomy): domain Eukaryota; kingdom Viridiplantae; phylum Streptophyta; class Zygnematophyceae; order Desmidiales; family Peniaceae; genus Penium; species Penium margaritaceum. The sequence goes on along the minus strand of SZWC01006325.1, from coordinate 83,757 downwards.
CAGCAGTGTAGCAACAACATGTAGCTGCTATAGCGGTAGTAGTAAAAGCAATAACAATAGTGTAGCAGCACCGTAGCAGTTGTAGCGACTAAAGTAGTACAACAACAGTAGAAACAACTGTAGTAGTAGAATTGGCATGGCACCGGTAGTCACTACTGTTGCCTTGTGCAGCACAACAACTATACGAGTGCTACTGTGTAAAATTATTATGCAGCAGTACTACTGCGTGGCTATGTAGTAGATGGCAAATGGGTCTGTTCTGGCCTCCTTGTGGTCTGGTCTCCGGCTGCTGACGATTCGGCCATCTTGGCTATAACTCCAGTAGCCACACCTAATCCCGTGCTAGTGTCAGTCCCCTCTGTAACACCTGATCTAGTGCCAACATTAGTCCCCTCTGGCACACCTAATCCCATGCCGGCGTCAGTCCCATCCGGCACATCTAATCGAGTGTCGGTGTCCATTTCCTCTGGCACACATGATCTCGTGCCAGTGACAATATCTCCAGTCACAGCTACTCCTATGCCTATACTTGCTTCCCCGGCGTGCGAGCCAGCTTCTGCCTATGATTCTCCTACATCCTCTCCATTTCCTTGTTAGTTCAGAGCCCTTGCGACTGTCATCCAGCCGCCTGCTCTGCAGCCCGAATGAGGACCTCAGCATCGGGCTACTTTCGCGAGTCCGGTGGTCGTCTCTGACCACTGGCTTCTAGGGCTAAAAAAACGGCTGACTTGACACCTGCACGCCTGACTCGCAGTGTTCAAAGTGGCGAGCGTGTCACGAAGGCCCTTGGCTTAAGTGTTTAGGCCGACTACATTGAGGTGCAACCAGCGTGTCCTGACATCCACGTGTTGGTCCCCCGTGAGTTCTCGATCGTTTGCAATGTCGCATCTGATCTTGTCATGGTCAAAACAAGTCTGGAGACGTGCATTTTGGCCACCCGGAGCTCTTCCTCAATAGCTTCTGATCTAGGCACGTTGAAGTTAGCACTCTCGGCTAAAAGCACAGAGTTATGATGTACTGCTTGTGATGATGAGCTGAGAGTTATCCATGAGCACGATGCCTATGAAATTGTATAATTCCCGCCTGGGAAAAAGGCTGTACAAGCCAAGTGGGTCTTTTACAAGAAGGTAAAGACTTACAGCTCACTAGATTACCACAAGGCCCGCGTGACAGCCAAGGAATTCTCATAGGTTAAAGTTGTGGTTTTCACTGGCACATCTGCACATGTTCACCGTATGACCACCACTCACACCTTGTTTGGGATTGTTGCTCACCACGGCCAGGAGCTGCACCAGACGGATATCAACAGCACATTCCTCCATGGCACTCTGAAAGAGGAGATTTACATGGTCCAACCGCCAGGGTTTGAGGTTGGTGACAAGGTCTGGCGCTTGCGCAAGGATTTCTAAAACCAGAAGCATTCATCCCAGTGCTGGAACTAGGAGGTCACTTGCACACTGACACGTGCCAGGTATGTATAGAGTGAAGCCAACCCGTCTCTCTTTCTTAGACGTACAGCTGAGAGATTCACTGCCCATTCTTGTGTACTTGGGTGACATCCTTATTGTGTCCCCTTCGATGGAGGTCGTGAATAAGGCCAAGGCAGAACTTTAGGCCGCCTACAAGATGAAGGATCCTGGTCCTATAGTTGTGTTTCTCGAGATGGAGATAGTACGTGATCGTTAGCGGTGGACACTCTTGCTTCATCAGGCAAGACACGTTGTGAGAGAGCGGTTTGCTGACCTCCTTGGTGCAATTCTCACAGCATCTACCCCCATCACACTTGTTGGGCAGAATTCCCTGAACGTAGATGATTCAGCACAGATGGGGGAGGCAGTGGACGTGGCCCTGCACTTACACCACATTTGCTCTTTGATGTACTTGCTCACGACCACATGACCCGACATCGGCTTTGCTTTCAACCTCCTTGTACAATTATCGTAGTATCCTCACGTGAGGTACGTGGACACCACACCGTACCTCGGTATCTACTTTTGAAAGCCGTGTTCCGTGGTTGTCTAACACTACGTATGTAGTGACTGGGCCTGGAGCCCTTATGGGCACAATCAAACAGGCTACGTATTCCTGCTAGGCAGCACCGTTGTGTCGTGGCATAACAGAAGCAGGGATACAATGCACGTAACTCATCAGAGGCTAAGTGTGTTCTGCTAGGGACTAGGGTTGCTGAGGCGGTGTCGCTACAGTGTCTGTTTTGTGAGTTGAGTCAGTCTGTGCCGTGCATCTTTCTACGTTGTGGCAACCAAATTTCTCTTGCTACTGTAGAGAACTAGGGTATATTTCATGCATGTACGAAGCACATTATTGTTGAGCATTACTTAAAGCATATTTTTATAGAGTGGCAGGTGATTTCCGTCATCTGGGTCGGTAGGGACATGCAGCGGGCATAACTCCTAACCAAGCCACTGGCGTGCGGAAAGTTCATGGTGACCATTTGATATGTTGGGCTTCGTCCCTCGCCTGAGGGTGGCTGAGAGTGGGGTGTGTGAGTATACACATTTGAGCATCTTGTTGTGTACCTCTGTCAGTTTTGTGTACCATCAGGTCATGGGGGAGTGTTGTGATGTGAGCCTTCCCCACCTATTTGTATAACTTATTGTGACTACTCGACTGTCTCCATGCTCGTGAAAATCTTTAATGTAGACCCAGCTGGCGTCAGAGCACCGACGGGTAGTGGCCCCATCCACCAATAGGTACCAGAAATCTGCCATGGTGTCCAGGGTACTTTCTAGGGTGCTCTATAGTTTTTTATGGTTGTTTAGCAATGTCAGTGGACTCTCTTGAGCTGAATTTGCATGTTTTGCATAGTTAGTCCACCGATTGATGTCGAACCTGTTCGTGTGATCGTTCGTAGTGCCTGGCTTAAAATTATGCATCTCTAGGTTCATACGGAGTTACGTTTAGCTAGATATCTACATATGGACGTTCTGCGTCTCTAGTATATCATACGTTGTAATATATCAAGTATGCCGGTTTGGCCACAATTTTATACCCGAAGCTCCGCATTCAATTGCGCATCAACAGCGAGAGCCTACCTTTGGCGGTGACCTACGCCGGATGCCGTAAATTCACCATATTCCTTCAAGAAGGACGGCCATGATATAGTGTAGAGAGAGAAGGAGATGTCAGCGATCTAGAAATGGTATCTCTCCTCCTACGTGGTGGAAATTTCCGCAGTGCCATCTTAAATGTACATTTACAGCCAAACCAAAAGTATTCATTCCTCCTTCTCAACCAAAGAGCGCCACATCTTTGTATGAGTTTATGGCCATGTTTTTGTGGCACCCTCGCCGCATTGTTGTCACATGTACCGTTGTCTATTGCAAGCAACGCCACTGCACAACTTCAGCAAAATTTTCCATCCGACTCACGGCTGGTTCACAGCTGGAACTTAGAAGAGACTTCCTTTTTGGTTTACGATGCAACATGATGTGTTGAAACATACTTCAAGGTTATTGATCCGTCGATCCGCTTCGATCTGAATTTCTGAGGCGATTCGAGCTGGGAGAAAAATGACGATGTCGAGCACTACGCCCAATGGTTCGCAACAAAAAAAGGTTTCTGAACTTCCTGCATATTCTTTAACCTGATCTTGAAAGCTCCTCAAGTACCAATACACGATGGTTTGGATGCTATTTGATTGCTTAGGTCGAGGAATTCAGTATAAGTTGTTTACAAAAAATCATAACATATCAAGAGAGACATGAACGGAGCACAAGTGACGCGATTTCATGTGGTGCTGACTGTTGCATTTAGATATCACAAAATACCACACGATATTGTTTCATAACGACTTTGGACACGTCCGCTGAAAATTCTTCCCAGTATTCTGTCGATCTGACACGACGTGTCTTCTGATTAGAGGATGCGGTACACGTCGTTCACGATGGCGTTGTAAGAAAAAACTTGCGATGCTACCAGCCTCGACAAATAGTTCTCGGTCATGCCACAAGTTCCTTTGGAAGATCATAATAATTTGAACGGGATAAGCTTTCCTTTCGTTGATGTTGTCAATAGATACCATATCACTGTCCTTTCCTTCGTTGGATGTAGTACTACTACCATCACTTTAGCGTATCTGCACGTTACCATGCACAAATCTCGGCTGTAGGAATAATGTGTTTTCCCCTCATTTCAGGAACATAGGATAATCCTGACACCTCATTCACAACGACATTGATGCTTGGATGCTCGCCCGTACATCACATACGGTGAATGTGCGGTTCAAACACGGCTCCTCCAAAAATTATGCCCGCAAAAGCACAAGGTTGACCGAACCATCCCCAAAGTGTTCATCATGTGCAGTCATCCGATATTCTGTGACTAATTTTGTGTACCTTGTATCTACCGCCAATGACGTGGCTGTTGTGATGTGAGTCGTCTCCGTCTATTTGTACAGCTTACTGTGACCACTTGGCCGTGTCCATGCTTGTACAGATCCCTGATGCCGAGCTGGCGCCGGAGTACCAACGGGTGGTGGCTCCACCCACCAGCAGTTGCCAGACAGCTGTCACGACATCCGGGGTGCTTGCTGAGGTGCTCTACAGTTTTTCTGCAGCCGCTAGAGTTTTCTCGGTGGACAGGCTCTTGAGCCTAATCTGTATGTTTTACATTTTCTTTCCACCGATCAATGTCGGACTTGTATGTCATAGCATCCGGCTCGAGATTCTGCGTCTCTAGGTTCAGAAGGTGTTGCGTTTGGATGCCTGTGTGTGGAGTTCCAACCAAAATAGTGATTTTGAGCCAGTTTTAGGACAAATTGACACTGCCGCGTGCGTCACCCGCCGCGCGCCGCAGCAGGTATTCATGCTTTGTGCTTGTCAGTTGTCATTTCTCTCTGCATTACTTAGCTATTAGAGCTTATGAGACTTTGTGCGTCTCCCTAGCCTGATCCTTGCTGTTTCTTGTACCTTCTTGCTTGCTAGTGCGCCAGCTGACTGGACAGTATCGCCACGTCAGCAGTAGCAAGGTTAGGAAGCTTCCTAGCAGTTTCTCATGGTATCAAAGCAGCAAGACCTCTCTCGCTGAGCTGCACCGCAGAGACACAGCACCGGGAGCAGCTGTGAGAGTCACCGCAGACGCTGTATCCTGGGACCCGTCGCAGCCGACATTAGCAGCAGCGACGTCACCACACAATCGCCACCACCGTAGTTAGAGGAGCTGCGGCAGTGACGAGCTCCAACAGCCACGTCAAGCGGCATCAGCAGCACCGGATGGCAGCAGCAGTCATGTCTGGCTACCAACCTGTACACAAAAAAAAGGGAGAAGCAGCTTGCAGCAGCAGCTCGCAGCGACGGCTGCGTGCAGTGGCAGCGCGGAGCGGCGGCAGCAGCTTGCAGCAGCGGCGGTATCAGCAGCCGCGAGCAGCAACAGCAGTGCAACGACAACAGCAGTGCAGCAGCATTGCAGCTGCTGTAACGACAGCGCCAATTGCGGTAGTGGCAGCAGTTACAGCAACAGTGGCGGCGGCCATAGCTGTGAACCGGGCGTGGTGTGCTAGCCTCAACCATAGGGTGCAAGCACCAACCGGCGGCAACGGCGACCAAGGTACGTACCGAAGGCCGGTACATACCTTCCCAGGTTTGCGGAAGTGTAGGATCGTCTTGGGAGAGCCAGAAACACGTGTGGCACAGTGGGAGTAAACTGTACTTGTTATTCAAGTGTCAACATACAAGACTCTATATACATGATGATACATCCTAGGTGACCCGAGGTCACCGAGCCATGCGTAGCTTTGTACGGGCCTGGGATGAGTGTTATTGCCTCAGCAGCACGTACCTCATCTTTCCAGCTTTCCAACGCACCAAGAATCGCGTTATTGTGTGGAAGAACAGCCAAGATATGGCTCTTTCACTGAACCATGGCAATCTGCCGCTGGCAGCACCACTGGCGGCGGTGACGGCCGCCCGAAGCGCCCTTTCTGGCAATAACTCATCAGGGTGCCATTCCGAGGAGCCCTTGGTCCTCAATGATCCTTCATTCATTGACTAAACGGGCCCCAAGGCGTGCTTCGGCCTTGTTGGGACTTCCGAGGGTCGAGCCTTGGTCATTGGGGATGAATTCCCGTCACCTGTTTTCCTCTCGGCCGGTCCAACCTTTGGCCGGGTGTAACTTCCTCAATTCTTGATGGATCGACCCCGTTCTTGGATCAATATCGCACGGTGTTTCCTGTAGATTCTAAATCCACAGTCAGATTGTACATTCAAGGAAGATTCAAGCCGTGATCAGTGCCGTTGGCACTGTCCGGCTTACACTACCCCCCCTTTTGGAGCGAGCCGTCCCGGTTCACTCTTGGTACTCCCGGAGGATGGCATTCACTCCACCAACATTGAAGTTGCGGGCATGCTCCCATGAATTGTGGGTTGCATCATAGCCCTTCCATTTGTCCAGGTACTCCCATCCACGGCCACGACGATGGTGGTCAAGGATGGACTCCACCTCAAACTCTTGCTTGCCCTCGATCACCACCGGAGGGGGAGGCTCATAACTGCGGCCAGGAAAATGCTCAGCCGGATCATGGTAGAGCTTGAGCTTGGAGATGTGGAACACGTCATGGACAGGCATGGAAGGCGGAAGAGCCAACCGTGCCACCACGGGTGTTTGCATTTCGAGCACCTCGAACGGACCAAGCCACCTGGGTTTCAACTTGTCCGACCGGACCCCGCGAAGCTTGACGTGTGCGCTGTTAAGAAGCACGCGATCACCAACCTTGAGCGTTGCGTCTGCGCGTCGACGGTCCGCTTGCACTTTCTGCTGCTCTTGCGCCTTCTCCAATGCATGCCGCGTCACTGCCAAAATCTGCTCGAAGTCACGTGCGGTAGACTCCACCGCGGGCAGGTTACTTGCGATGTACAAACTGAGGGGCGTGGCGTACACCATCCCATTCACCACCTCAAATGGCACCTTGTCGGTGGAGGCGGACGTGGCAGATTTTTATGCCAGTTCAGCGATCGGCAATCGCTGTTCCCACGCCGTCTCGTCCAGATCACCCACTGTACGGAGGAGCTGCTCCAGCGTTTGGTTCATCCGCTCCATCTGTCTGTCAGTTTGGGGGTGAAAACTGGTTGACAGCTGCACCTTGCTGCCGTACCGCTCCATGAGTTCTCGCCAGAACTTACTCGTGAAACGCGGGTCACGGTCGCTTACAATGGACCGCGGCACGCCATGGATACGCACCACATGCTCGAGGAAGAGCCGAGTAGTGCCTTCCGCGCTCACCGTATCACGTGTCGCAATGAAGTGCGACATCTTGCTGAAGCGATCCACCACCACCAACACCGCATTGTGGCCTACCGCTGTCATAGCACGGGCACCACGGGAACCACCACCTGCTACGCGCCACGCCGTCGCCAATACGGTGCCTCGAAAAACATCTCCGAGCATCATACTCCTCATGCGCCTCATATCCCTCCGTGAAGAGCTTCACAAGGAAGGTATCCTCGTGGATGGTGAGAGACGCAACCCGCATCATTAGGTCCAGTCACCGTGAGAGTGCTTCGGCTGGGTTGATGCGACCCGGCCGGTACACGATCTCGTAATCGAAATGCGACTCGAGGTATTCCACCCAGCGCGCTTGCTCCCGACTCAGGTTCGGCTGCGTCTTGAAGTAATTCAACGGGTGGTGGTCGGTTTAGACCGTGCATTTCCGCGCCTCGAGGTAGCACTGCCAGTTCTTGAAGGCTGCGACCACGGCGAGCATCTCCTTGTCATGGGTGGTGTAGTTTAGCTCCACCCTGTGCAACTTGCACGAGTAGTAGGCGACCGGCTGCGACCCGTTGCCAAAGTCATGCGAAAGGATTCCACCAATGGCCATGTCCGATATACCCGTTGCCATTTCAAACTCACGGCCGCTGTCGGCCAAGTGCAAGGCCGGCGCGGAGGTTAGAGCCCTTCTGAGATTCTCAAGGGCTTCTTGTTTGCTAACTCCCCAACTCCTCTTGCAATCCTTGCGAGTGAGGTTGGAGAGTGGTGCTAATACTTCCGCATAGCCAAGGATGAACCTGCGGTAATGGTTACAAAAACCAAGGAACACTTGCACGCCGTGCACACTATGCAACTTCGGCCACTGTTACACGGCCGACACCTTGCACGGGTCCATGGAAATCTGTCCATTGCCAATTATGTGTCTAAGGAATTCAACTTTCCCCACTGCAAACTCGCACTTAGAGAGCTTCACAAAAAACTTCTCCTTCTTCAAAATCTTGAGGACCTTCTTCACATGCTCCTCATGCTCCTCCGCCGTCCTGCTATACACCAAGATATCGACAAGGTAAACCACCACAAAGTCATCCAAGTACGGCCTGGAGATGGTATTCATCGCTGCCATGAAAGTGGCCGGCGCATTGGTCAACCCGAAAGACATCACGAGGAATTCATAGTGACCATAGCGGGTGCTGAAGGCCGTCTCTTATACATCATCTGCTGCAATGCGGATCTGGTAGTAGCCGGATCAGAGGTCGATCTTTGTGAAGAAGCGAGCCACACGGAGCTGATCGAAGAGCTCCTCGGCTCGTGGAAGCGGGTACCGGTTCTTGATGGTCAACTCGTTCAACACCCGGTAGTCTACACATATGCGCATCTCCCCTGTCTTTTTCTGCACAAACAAGACGGGTGCAGCATAAGGAGACGAGGACGGGTGGATGAAGCCCTACTCCGTCATCTCGGTCAGCTGCTTCTTGAGCTCTTGCAGCTGCATGTTGCTCATGTAGTACGTTGCACGAACACGCGGGCACGCTCCAGGTTTGAGGTCGATGCGATGATCCACGTCCCGCTTTAGTGGCAGACCCACCGGGTGGGTGTCGGGAAACACGTCCTCGAACCCCGTACACACCTTCCGAAGCCCCTCGAGCACCGCAAAAAACTTGCCTTAGGCCCTCGGCTGCTCACGAGTTGCCACATACGCCACAGCAGGCGCCACGTCCTCTGGTTCGTCGAAATCGTCCTCCATGTCTCGCATGAATGCCAAAATAATCTGCTCCTTTATTCAAATCGCGCGCTTGAGCTGCACCAAATTTAGCATCATAGACGCTGATCCCTCCTTGCGAGGCACCGACTGCTGCGGCACTTCCTCCTCACAAGTCTTCTCCTCTGTGGCCTCTTCCTCGGACCACGTAGGTAGGGGATACTTCTTGTCTCCAAGCTTGACTGAAACAGTACGCGCCTCCCAATTGACGATGGGGTTGTACTTGTAGAGGAAGTCACGACCGAGGATCACATCGTAATCCTTCATCGGGCACACCCGGAATATGGTTGTTATGCGAAGCTTCCCCACGCCAATGGAGAGGGGACGGGCCAAGTACCCCACTTTAATCATGCCGTCTACTTGTTCAGCGGTCCGCTTCTTACTCATGAGCGCAAGGCCCCACTTCTGAGCACACTCCATGATCACAAAACTGTGACTCGTGCTACAATCCAGCAGACTCCCCACCTTCCCCTTGATGCCTTTCACTTGCGCCTCCAAGAGAAGTGTGGACTGCTCCACCTCATACCCCACGTCCCATGCCTTGACCTCGGAAACCCCCTTTATTGCCGCAAGGCATTCGGGTGGGCGGTCAACTGGCGGGTTGGGCTGAGAGGATCCAGGAGTAACGCCATCTACTCCCGGCTCTCCTCGTTTCTCGACTCCTTTGTTGCTTTCTCTGCTTCTTTCGTGGCATGCTTCCCCTTCCCTTGTCGCTTATCCTTGCCGTCGCCCTTCTTTGGACTCCGACAAGCACGTGCAATGTGGCTAGGCTTGCCACAGTTGTAGCACTTGTGCTGTTTTAACGCTCCGATCTCCATGGGCGTGTTGTCGCTCTCGGCCCGCTTGCCGTAACCACCACCAAAAGAGTTGTGGCTGTTGGCATGGGCCTGTTGCACGCGCAAGTCATTCTATTCAGCTGTTTCGATCATTGCCGACAGGTCATCGTTGAGGTCGTGCATCACCGTCACAGCTCAGGCGTCGTTCTTGAGGCCGTTGCTGTAGTGGAAACACAATTTGTGCAAGTCAAAGTCACAGTTGGTGACGATCTCACAAAACCTGTGGGTGTAGTCGACGATGCCGCCAGTTTGGCAAAGCCGACGCAACTTGGCACGTGCGTTGTTCCTCACGTCACCCACGGTTAAGCGCGTAATGAACGACTCCGTGAACTCCTTCCACGAGGTCGGCCATTTCAAGGTAGGGTCGCCACTGCTGTAGGTTGGAGTTGATGGGGTTGAGATTCCGGTCACAGCCACAATGCCGGCAACCATTGCTGCTCCACTGCCGTATGGATTGGACCGCATCACATCGTCCCACCAATCCAACGCCCCACTTAACAGGGTTATGGCATAGTCGCGGTGTGCCTCGTACCTTGAGGCATCCACATCGATGGCGGTGAAGTACAATTCCAGTCTGAGTATCCAAGCGTGTGGAGCTGGCCCATCCTTCCTCGATGGGTCAAACGGCTCCGGCTTGGGCGGGCTCGAGAAGCCCACCGCAGGTACGTTTGCGGTGACAACTGCCACTGGTATCGTCACTGGACGCTTCGCGAGCTCTTGATTGAGGTACGTGTTTTGCTTCTCGAACAACTCCATCTTGGCCTAGATGTGGGCGAGAAAATTCTGAATGTTGCGGCTGTTGTTACTTTGCCTTGCGCGTCATACGCCGCGACCAACGAGTACGTGCTGGATGAAGTCATCTCTGCGTCCGGTACAACTTCTTCCTCAACGAGTCCTCCGGTTACCGCCTTGTCACCGGACTGCGTGGTTGGCCTTAGGCACGGATCCGCCAAAGAGACGAGATGTGTACTGGTCTACGCTGACCAGGAGAGGTTGCCACGTAGATGATTGTGCCCCTGAGCCAAGGGTGGCTCTGATACCAAGTGTGAACCGGGCGCGGTGTGCTAGCCTCAACCAGAGGGTGCAAGCACTAACCGGTGGCAACAATGACCAAAGGGAGGCCAGTGCTCACCTTCCTGAATTTGCGGAAGCGTAGGATCGTCTTGGGGGAGCACGGGAACACGTGTGGCACAGTGGGAGTAAACTGTACTTGTAATTCAAGTGTCAACATACAAGACTATATGTACATGATGACACATCCTAGGCGACCCGAATTTTCCGAGCCGTGTGCAGATCTGTACAGGCTTAGGATGAACATTATTCCCTCAGCATCACGTAGCTCATCTTTCCAGCTTTCCAACACAACAAGAACCACATTATTCCATGAAGGAACGGCCAAGATATGGCCATTTCTGTGAACCACGGCAATTTGTCACTGGCAGCACCACTAGCGGCGGTGACGGCCGCCCGAAGCGCCCTTTCTGGCAATGAATCATTAGGGCGCCATTCTGAAGCACCCTTGGCCCTCAATGATCCTTGATTTATTGACTAACTGGGCCCCAAGGTGCGCTTCGGCCTTGTTGGGTCTTCCGAGGGTCGAGCTTGGTTCTTGGGGATGAATTCCCATCACCTGTCTTCCCCTCGGCCGGTCCAACTTTTGGCCTGGCGTAACTTCCTCAATTCTTGATGGATCGACCCCGTTCTTGGGTCAATCTCGCACGGTTTTCCCTGTAAATTCTATATACTCAGTCAGATTGTACATTCAAGGAAGCCTCAAGCTGTGATCAGTGCCGTTGGCACTGTCCGTGTAACGAAGTGCCCCTATTTTTCTGGCATACTCAGGGCCTTGTCCGAGTTTTGGGGGCACGTGGGCCTTTTTCTGATTTTTGGAAATCCAGGTCATGGTCAAACTCACCCCAACTCGACCGCCGATGTGAGGAGGAGGAGGAGAAGAGCGCGAGTGAGCGAGCGAGCGAGGTGGTGCTTCGCTCGCACCTCGCATGGCGTTCCGAACACGCCATGCGAGGGTGACTTCTCCCCCTCGTGCATAGCGTGTCAATTACGCTATCCGCCGAGGGGTTGTCGCGGACACAAGCCCCTGACAACATGCGCGGTCAACGGCGGGACCAAAACCGATGACTGCGACCATGCGATGGTCGCAGTGCTTTCGGTGGCGTGCGCAAGAGGGCGACCGCATTCACCGCCTGGAGGCGTCAAGCTAACGCATCGCCTCGCCGCGAGACAAGATGGACCGTCGATCCAGACGATCGACGGCCGGGGACTTCTCGCACAAGGCACTAGGTGAAAGTAGGGCACCGAGTTAAGGTGCGAGTAGCGCACCAAGTACAGGAGTAACTAGCTTGCTACAACAAGCTAGGAGAGAAGTAGGCTAGGGCTAGAGTAGCCGACTGGAGAGTATAAACACCCTGTACATTGCTCGTTGTCATTAACCTGATTTTCTAGCTCTGGCTTCCAGACTTGTCCAAGTCTATCTTTCCGCTACGACTGTGCTCTCCACACACTAAAGCCTAATCTCCAGAGAGCACACACTCTCACATCTGTTATCAGAGCCAGAGCCACGCGTTGGGCGAAAGCGCTGCCGGAGCGAAGGTAAGGACTACGCCGGACAACGTCGAGGCTGATCGAGAGGGAGATTTTTTTACCAGACTTCAAAGCCTACGCACGAGCCAACCTCGGGAAAATTTTCTACATTTCCGGAGCGTCCACACGGCCTACCGTGCGTGCATGGGAGATGACGGGTTACTCCCACGCACTTAGAAGACATCAGATTTTCATCCTGGACTGCCAAATTGCTGCCGAAATTTTTTCGATTGCTGCCGAAATGCTGCCAATTTTTTTCAAAGGATCTCCAGCGGCTAAAATTCATCAACAGCCATGGAGTAGGCCCTACAGCAGATCGTAGAGCAGCTGGGAGCCTTCAAGCTGGAGAATGAGCGGCTCAACCGGCAGATGGCTGACCTGCGGGACGGGACTGACGTTGGACAGGTTCGGGCGCCCCGGCCCGGTCAAGGAGTCCGCCAAGACCAAAGCCAAAGGCTCCAAAACTGTTCAATCCCTCAGTCAAGGGTGCGAGCGTACAGACCTGGTTGTTCAAGATGAACAGCTACTTTGGGGCTCTGGGTCACCCTCCAGAGGCCGATGCTGTGTGTGTGTCATTCGCGGTGACACTGCTACGCGGAGCAGCATTGGAGTGGTGGAGGCAGCTGAATATGCTGGCCACTCGAGGTGGAGGTGGGAACACAACTGTGCAACATGCCGTGTTGTGGCAGCAAGGCACGGGACAAGTTGAAGCGCGCGTGTCGGCGACATGGGAGCAGTTTGAGCAAGCCATCAGAGATCGGTTTGATCTCGTAAACGCCTCCATGGTCGCACGCAACAAGCTGAAGCCGTTGAAGCAGGTCGGCTCGATACAGGAGTACACACGCCGTTTCTTGGCGTTGTGCTCGGAGATCGACGACATGAGCGAGCCGGAGATAGCAGATAAATACCACGACGGCTTGAAGGTGGAAATTCAGCGTACGCTAGCACTAAGTGGCATCACGGAATTCCAGGCGATTGTAGCCACTCCTGAGCACGTTGACGCACTACGCTACCATCGAGGGGGTTTTCATGAGAAGCAGGAGAATTTTTAGCGTCCAGCACAGCACCAACAAACCGACCCCATGGAGATCGACGCAATGCAAGGAGGTCAGCAGCAGAGCAAGCTGCGTTATGGGAACTGTTAGATCTACAGGAAGCCTGGGCACCACAAGAAAGAATACAAAAAGAAGCAGCAGGGAAACGGCAACCAGCAGTGAGTGGCTGACAGCCAACTGCTAGGAAAGCTTCGTCCGCATAAAGGAAAATTTTCCTTTATTTCGAGAACATCCACACAACCTACCGTGCGCGCACGGGAGATGACGGGTGATTCCAACGCACATCGAAGACGTCAGTTTGTCATCCCGGACTGCCGAATTGCTGTCAGAAATTTTTCGATTGCTGCCAAAATGCTGCCAATTTTTTTCTTAGGATCTCCTATGGCCAAAACGTATCCAGAGCCATGGAGCAGGCCCTACAGCAGAACGTAGAGCAGCTGGGATTCCTCAAGCTGGAGAACGAGTGGCTGAATCGGCACATGGCTGACCTACGGGACGGGACATGCGTTGGAAAGGCTGGGACGGCCCGGTCAAGGAGTCCGCCAAGACCAAAGCCAAAGGCTCCAGAAGCGCTCAATCCCTCAGTCAAGGGTGCGAGCGTACGGACCTGGTTGTTCGCAATGACAGCTACTTTGGGGCTCTGGGTCACCCTCCAGAGGACGATGCTCTTCGTGTGTCATTTGCGGTGACACTGCTACGTGGAGCAGCATTGGAGTGGTGGAGGCAGCTGAATGTGGTTGCCACTCGAGGTGGAAGTGGGAATGCAGCTGTGCAACATGCCGTGTTGTGGCAGCCAGGCATGGGACAAGTTGAAGCGCGCATGTCGACGACATGGGAGCAGTTTGAGCAAGCCATCAGATATCGGTTTGATCTCGTAAACGCCTCTATGGTCACACGCAACAAGCTGAAGCAGCTGAAGAAGATCGGCTCGATGCAGGAGTACACACGCAGTTTCTGGGCGTTGTGCTCCGAGATCGACGACATGAGCAAGCCGGAGATTGCAGACAAGTACCATGACGGCTTGAAGGCGGAAATTCACCGTACGCTGGCATTGAGTGACATCATGGAATTCCAGATGATGGTAGCCACTGCTGAGTGCGTTGACGCGCTACGCTACCATGGAGGGGGTTTCTGTGAGAAGAAGAAGAATTTTCAGCGTTGAACACAGTACCAACAAGCCGACCCCATGGAGATCCACATAGTGCAAGGAGGCCAGCAACAGAGCAAGTCGCGTGGTGGGAACTGTTGGATGTGCGGGAAGCATGGGCACCACAAGAAGGACTGCAAGAAGAAGCACTAGGGAAACGGCAACAAGCAGTGAGTGGCGGACGACCAACTACTGGGAAAGCTTCATCCGCATTAGCGAACACCAGCCCCGAAAGTCCTTTGACAATTTGGGAGCTGCCGAGTGTATTGCTACGGAGCGAAGGAAGCGGGAGCATAAGGTGCCCTAAACGACCGTAATGTAATCTTGACACTCAAGCGATTAAGAATTTGTAACTGTTTGGTTATGGTTTCTTGGTGGCGTTCAAACTGAGACCTTGATCGTAAAGGTTCTATTTTTGCCTTCGTTTCTGATGGTTATCTGCCGGAGTTAACACGCTCTAAAGGTTATTCATACATTTCTGGCTGCAGAAAAGTAGCGCCGCTCGAAAGCTCGCTGTTTGGACGGCGTACGAGGTGAGGCATTGACGTGAGGTAGGAGTCCAGCGCTGAATTGCTTTGCCGGCGGATCAATCCTACAGGGCGCGGCTGGGAATGGGTGAGTGGGAAAATGATCCAAAGTCACCTACTTGCTGACATTAGCGCCGAGAGATTGAGGAACTTTTGTGACCAAAAAGTGGGTGAAACATGCCGAGCCCACCCACTAAACCGTCGCTCATGTCCATCGGAGTCCGGCAGTAACCCTTCCTGGCCGAGAATGAAATTTTCACTTTATGTGCGAAGACGAGTTTGGAAAACAGGCGTCTATTAGACGCTAGTCGAACGGCTTTCCGAACGGCAACGTTACGAGGTACTCCGTTCCGGGTGTTCGAAAACTCTTGTTGTGATGTGAGTTGTTTCTATCTGTTTGTACAGCTTACTATGACCACTCGGCCGTGTCCATGCTCGTGCAGATCCCTGATGCGGGACCAGCTGGCGCCGGAGCACCGAGGGTTGGTGGACCCATCCACTAGCAGCTGCCAGACGGCTGCCACGACGTCCCAGATGCTTGCTGGGGTGCTCTACAGCTTTTCTGCAGACGCTAGAGTTTTCTCGGTGGACTGGCTCTCGAGCCCGATTTGTATGTTTTGCATTCTCTGTCCACCGATCGATGCCGGACTCGTGCATGTGACTAGTCATAGCGTCCGGCTTGAGATTTTGCATCTCTAGGTTTAGACGGTGTTACGTTTGGATGTCTGTGCACAAAGTTACGGTCAAAACAGTAGTTTTGAGCCGGTTTTAGGACAAACTGACACTGCCGCGTGTGTCACCCGCTGTGTGCCGCGGCAGGTATTTATGTTGTGTGCTTGTCAGTTGTCATCTCTCTCTGCATTACTAAGCTATTGGAGCTTATGAGACTTTGCGCGTCTCCCTAGCCTGATCCTTGTTGTTTCTTACACCTGCTTGCTTGCTAGTGCACTAGCTGACTGGACAGTGTCGCCACGTCAGCAGCAACAAGGTTAGGAAGCTTCCTAGCAATTTCTCATGGTATCAGAGTAGCGAGACCCCTCTCGCTGAGCTGCGCCACAGAGACGTAGCACCGGTAGCAGCAGTCAGAGTCACCGCCACCGCCACATCCTGGGACCCGTCGCAACCAACGTTAGCAGCAGCGACGTCTCCACGCAGTCGCCACCACCGTAGCAAGAGGAGTTGCGGTAATGACGAGATCTAGCAGCCACGCCGGTGAGCAGCAGCAGCATGGGATGGCAGCAGCAGCCGTTTCTGGCTGTTAGCCTGTACACAAAAACAAAGGAGTAGCAGCTCGCAGCACCAGCTTGCGCCGGCGGCTGCGAGCAGTGGCAGCACGCAGCGACGGCACTGGCAGCCACGAGCAGCAACAGCAGCGCAGCAACAGCAGCAACAGCAGTACAGCAGTAGCATTACATCTGCTGCAGCGACAGCAATATAGTGGCAGCAGCAGCGGCTAGAGCAGCAGCAGCGGCTACAACAGCGCAGCAACAGTTACGACGGACGCAGCAGTAGCAGACCTGCCACAGCAGTAGCGGCGGGCTTGCGCGGCACTGCTGCTGCACAGCAGAGCTGCACAACCGTGCAAAAACTGCATAGCACTACGTAGACCTACGTGGCACTGCGCAGGCCTACGTAGTCCCTGCGTAGCCGCGACCAGGGAGCAACGACATCACCCCCACCAGTCACGCGGAATTAGCGTGACCCGCAACAAAAAAAATCGCGAAAGTTTTTTTGCCAGCATAAAAACGCTAGCTTTTTTTCACTAGCGTAAAAACGCTGACGTCATCACCGACTGTGCTGACATCAGCAAATTCGGGGTCAAAACGTCAGTTTTTCTGAACGTTCTAACTTCTCGAGAAACGCTGTCAGTTTTTTGTTCAGAGTATTTTTTACGTTTGGCCCCATACTGAGCATTGCGATGGCGCCGGTCCGTGACAAGGGCAAAGGGCTAGTTGACCCCTCCTCTTCCTCCTCTTCGGGCGTTATGAGTCTGCGGTCACAGTCCCTCGCGATTGACGAGCTTCATTGGTTGCAGGACGAGATGCACCGGCAGCAACAGCGGCAGTCCGACGCGTTGCAGGAGATCACGGAGCTACTACGGGGTCGTTCGGGGGCCTCACAGCAGCCACCTGGAGGATCTACTGGAGCTGCACCATCTGCTCAACAGTCTACACCCTACATAGCGCCGCGGCCTCAGCACCACTCATTACAGGTTGACACCTGGGATGAGGAGGAGATTGAGGATGACTCACGCGAGTACGAGCTTCGTGTGCTTGAGGAGCGCATCCATGAGTTACGCTTGGGGTCGCAGCCTCTCACTCCGCGACCTTCTCGCCGTCAGGATCAGCCACGTCGTTCAGCAGTGTTCACTTTTGGTGGCGTTTCCCTCACTGGTGGGCTCCCCATACCCCGTCCATCGTCTCCCGAGCCTGAGGTCGCCCTCCCCATGGAGCGGTGACCGAAGGACTTTGAGACGCCTCCACCTCGTTACGATAACGACAAGGGATTCGATTGCTGGGAGACCTTATTTGAGGTGTGGACCGATTCTGAGGGTGTCTGGCCCTACTACCACAGCCAGTACCAGACCCACGATGCTCACCAGGTCCAGACAGCAGCGAGAGCGATGTGCGATCTCCTCTACGCCATGCCGCGGGAGACTGTGGTCGACTTCTGAACCTTCCTCGGTGAGACTGGGACCGGGACTGGAGCAGATCCGCGTCAGGTCTGTGAGCTGGCCTTGACACTTCTCGCTGCGAAGACCCATGCCACGAGGGCGGCCCGACTACGTGAGTTTCACTCCCTCCGTCAGGGTCCCACGGAGCTTGCAGCTGACTACTGGAGGCGCGCGATGCGCCTTTACATGCGCCTTGGGACCGGTGGCGGGACGCAGTTGTGGGCACTCGACACCATNAACCTTCCTCGGTGAGACTGGGACCGGGACTGGAGCAGATCCGCGTCAGGTCTGTGAGCTGGCCTTGACACTTCTCGCTGCGAAGACCCATGCCACGAGGGCGGCCCGACTACGTGAGTTTCACTCCCTCCGTCAGGGTCCCACGGAGCTTGCAGCTGACTACTGGAGGCGCGCGATGCGCCTTTACATGCGCCTTGGGACCGGTGGCGGGACGCAGTTGTGGGCACTCGACACCATCATGATGGGGGTCCATTTGGACCACGTGAAGATCTTTACGAGCTTCGACCGTATGGCTCTCTCTGAGTTATGGGAGTCACTACAGTCCTTGGGCCCATTGCTACTTCATCCAGGCCACATCGGCTCATGAGGCTGCCATCTCCCATCAGCAGGGTCCACTTGTTGCAGCAGTGGTTGCAACCCATCCTACGCCTCTGTCCCAGCTGACCAGTCCCACCTCCACTGCTTCCTCCTCCTCCTCTACCCTGAGCGGCCACACTCAGGGCATTGCAGGGGCCGCACAGGGGAAGAAGGGGAAGAAACGACGTGGGAAGGGACAGTAGCAGCAGCAGCAACAGCCGGCGAGTAGTGGCAGTGGACGTTCTGTCCACTACTACAACTGTGGATGCGCTCACCGCTACACAGAGTATGAGCAGCCCCTTGACTGGACTCGAATCATGCACAGCGTTTAGGTGGCACACACGCAGCGATGTACTCCGCTTCCACTGTGGAGGTGGCAACGCAATCTTGTTTTCTGCTACACCATGAGATCGCTGCACCTGCGAGGAAGAACACGTAGCCGGATGTGGACTTCCGCTTGTCCACGTCGCCAGCATAGTCTGCATCCGTGTAGCAGACCAGACGCAAGGGGTCGGTCCTCCCCTTGCCGTCAGACCTCAGGCACACGTGTCGCGTCGCCTGCAGGTAGCGGAGGATGCGCTTGACCGCCTGCCAGTGTAGTGACTCTGGATCGGCCACACACCTACTCACTTGACCCACCGAGTAGGCCAGGTCCAGTCGAGTCGCCACCATGGCGTACATGAGGCTGCCCACAGTGGAATGGTATGGCACTCCCGCCATGTCCTCCCGCTCTTCTTTTGTTTGCATCGACATTGCCGCGCTCAGGTCACAGGTTGTGGAGACCGGACTGCCAACCGGTTTGCAGTCCTCCATGCCGTATCGGTTCAGCACTTTGGCCATGTACTTGGCCTGCCCCAGCTCAAGAGTGTGCGCCCTCCGGTTCTGCGTTATGCTCACCCCGAGGTAGTACTCCAACTCTCCCATGTCGGACATCTAAAATCTGCTGCTCAGCTGCTCCTTCAGCTGTTGTAGAGATTGCAGGTCAGATGAATACAAAATCAGGTCGTCCACATAGAGTGCGACAAACTGATGGAGCTGGTTGTAGCGTTGCACGTTAACACTGTGATCAGATTCACAGTGATTGAAGCCGAGCTGCGCCATGTAGCCATCCATCTGCTGGTACCAGGACCTTGTCGAACTCAGCCAGCCCTCGGTCTTGACGTAGCTTCTTTTGAGAAGCCGCCCAAGACCGACTGTCTTTTTTGTGCCCATGGTAAGATGCATCGCTGCTCTTTCCCTGACTCCTCCTCTCGGGCACTGCGCCCACTAGAGTTGGTCCACTCAGACCTTCCCGGTCCTCTCCTAGTCGAGTTCCTCTCTGATCGGGGTCGATATGTTCTCACCTTGACCGATGACTTCACCCAGATGCGGTGCGTCTACAACCTCCGTCACAAGAGCGATTCCGTACTTGCGGTCCGCCTGTGGCTTGTGATGACTGAGCGCCAGTCTCGTCACACCCTGTACACGTTCCGCTCGGATCGTGGTGGCGAGTTCTTATGCGAGATGGATGCCTACTTTGTCGAGCATAGTATCTTTTACCAGCTTTCCGCCCCTGCTACACCACAGCAGAATGGTGTGTCTGAGAGTTAGAACCGCACCATGGAGGATGCGGTTCGTGCTATGTGGTCTGAGTGTGGTCTCCCGGAGTCCTTTGCCTTTGAGGGCTTCTCCTACATGACGTGGGTCTGGAACCGCTTGCCGCATGGTCCACTTCCATACCATGTCACGCCGTACGAGTTGTGGTTCGGCCATCGTGTTGATCTCCATCTCGCTCGCGTTGAGGGGTCCCTCGCCTATGTCTGGTACACCGAGGACTAGTAGGGATCCAAGGTCTCACCTCGGGGACGCATGTGTACCTTCCTTGGCATCTCCCCACGGTCGAAGGCCTGGCGCTTTTGGGGCCCTGCTTGCCATCACATTGTCGAGTCTCTAGATGCTCTCTTCTTTGAGGCTCTCACCTACCGCGTCTTGTCCAGTGTTCTGTTGCTGGCCGTCGACCACGTTCCTGCTTGTGTGGCCTCCCGGCGGATGGGTCCGTCCGGGCCTCCTCACCTGTGGTCCGATCTCCCGCTACTGACGATCCGGCCATCGTGGCTGTGGGTCCAGTAGCCTCATCAGTCCCCTCTGGCACACCTGACCCCGTGCTGGTGTCATACCCCTCTAGCACACCTGATCCCGTGCTGGTGTCAGTCTCTTCTGACACACCTGATCTCGTACCGGTGTCAGACCCTTCTGGCAAACCTGATCCCGTGCCGGTGTCAGACCCCTCTGGCACACCCGATCCCGTGCCAGTGTCGGTCCCCTCTGACGTACCTGATCCCGTACGAGCGTCAGTGCCCTCTGGCACACCTGATGTTGTGCCAGTGTCAGTCCCCTCTGAAACACCCACTCCCATGCATGCACCCTTGTCCCCTACGGCTCTGGCTCAGCAGCCCTCCCTACAGCCTGAGGTGAGCGCCTCAGCATCGGGCTACTCCCGCGAGCCCGGTGGTCGTCTTCGACCATTGGCTTGTAGGGCTCAGCGGACTGCTGACTCTGCGCCCAGGCGCCTGACTCGTAGTGTTCAGAGTGGCAAGCCTGGCACGAAGGCCCTTGGCTTGAGTGTCCAAGCAGACTACATTGAGGTGCATCCAGCATGTCTTGTCGGCCACGAGTTGGTCTCTCGAGAGTTCTTGGTCGCTTGCGATGCTGCAACCGACCTTTTCGTGGTCAGACCGAGTCCGGAGGCGTGTGTCTTAGCCACCCGGTGCACTCCCTCGATGACGTCTGATCCAAGCACGTTGAAGGAAGCACTCTCAGCTCACGATTCAGACTTGTGGCGTGCTGCTTGTGAGGATGAACTCAGAGCCATCCGTGAGCACGATGTCTATGAGCTTGTCGACCTCCCGTCTGGGCGGAAGGCTATACAGGCCAAGTGGGTCTTTCGCAAGAAGGTGAACCCTGATGGCACACTGGATCGCTACAAGGCTCGCTTGACGGCCAAGGGATTCTCACAGGTTGAAGGAGTAGATTTCACTGACACATTCGCACCCGTTGGCGGCATGACCAGCGCTCGAGCTTTGTTCGGGGATGTTGCTCACTACGACTGGGAGCTGCACCAAATGGACGTGAACAACGCGTTCTTTCATGAAACTTTAGAGGAGGAGATCTACATGGTCCAGCCACCTAGATTCGAGGTCTCTGAAAGGGTCTGGCGCTTGCGGAAGGCCTTGTACGGCCTGAAATAGTCACCCAGGTGCTGGAACTTGGAGATCACCGGCGCACTGACACGTGCCGGTTACGTGCAGAGTGACACTGACCCGTCCCTCTTTCTCAGATAGACAGTTGAGAGCTTCACAGCCATCCTGGTCTACATGGATGACCTCCTTATTGCATCTCCGTCTATGGAGGCCGTGAAGGAGGCCAAGGCAGTTCTCCAGACTGCCTACAGGATGAAGGACCTTGGCCCTACAGCTGTGTTTCTCGGGATGGAGATCGTGCGTGATCGTCAGCGACGGACACTCTTGTTGCATCAGGCACTTTATGCCCGCGTGGTGGGGGAGCGGTTTGCTGACCTCCTGGATGGAGTTCCGACAGCCTCCACCCCCATCACACCTGACGGGCAGGATGCTCTCAAGGTGGATGATCCCGCAGACCTGCGGGAGACAGTGGACGTGACCCTGTACTTGCGCTTGATTGGCTCTTTGATGTAATTGGCCACTACCACACGACCCGATATTACCTTCGCCATCAACCTCCTTGCACAGTTTTCATGTGTCCTCGGGCGAGAGCCCTTCATGCGGCTGTGCGAGTGGTGCGGTACGTGGTGTCCACACCGTACCTCGGACTCTGCTTTCGACGACAGTGTTTGGTGGTAGTCGATGGCTACACAGACAGTGACTGGGCGTGGAGTCCTGATGGGCACAGTTGGACAGGCTACGTGTTCCTGTTTGGTGGCACCGTTGTGTCGTGGCGTAGTGGCAAGTAGGGTTGTATCGCACGTAGCTCATCAGAGGCTGAGTATGTTGCTCTGGGGGCTGGGGCTGCTGAGGCGGTATGGCTGCAGTGTCTATTTCGTGAGTTGCATCAGTCTGTGCCTTGCATCGTTCTGCGTTGTGACAACCAGAGTGCTCTTGCCATTGCAGAGAACTCTGGTGTGTTTCATGCACGCACGAAGCACATTGCTGTTGAGCATCACTTTGTGCGTGATCTTGTGGAGCGACAAATGATCTCCGTCATGTGGGTCGGCACGGACATGCAGCGGGCTGACTTCTTGACCAAGGCACTTGCGCCCGGAAAGTTCATGGTGGCCATTCGTTCTGTCGGGCTACGCCCCTTGCCTGAGAGTGGTTGAGAGTGGGGTGTGTGAGCATGGATTGTTGAGCATCTTGTTGTGCACCTATGTCAGTTCTGCACGTGTATGGACATGCGCACCATCGGGTCATGGGGAAGTGTTGTGATGTGAGTTGTGTCTGTTTCTACAGCTTACTGTGACCACTCGGCCGTGTCCATGCTCGTGCAGATCCCTGATGAGAGCCTAGCTGGCGCCGGAGCACCGACGGTTGGTGGGTCCATCCACGACTGCCACGTCGTCCCGGATGCTTGCTAGGGTACTCTGTAGCTTTTCTGCAGACGCTAGAGTTTTCTTGGTGGACTTGCTCTTGAGCCTGATTTGCATGTTTTGCATTCTCTGTCCACTGATCGATGCCGGACTTGTGCATGTGACTAGTCATAGCGTCCGACTCGAGATTCTGCATCTCTAGGTTCAGACGGTGTTGCGTTTGGATGCTTGTGCGCAGAGTTACGGCCAAAACAGTGGTTTTGAGCCGGTTTTATAACAAACTGACACTGCCGCATGCGTCACTCGCTGTGTGCCGCGGCAGGTATTTATGTTGTGTGCTTGTTAGTTGTCATCTCTCTCTGCATTACTAAGCTATTGGAGCTTATGAGACTTTGCGCATCTCCCTAGCCTGATCCTTGATGTTTCTTGCACCTGCTTGCTTGCTAGTGTGCTAGCTGACTAGACAGTGTCGCCACGTCAGCAGCAACAAGGTTAGGAAGCTTCCTAGCAATTTCTCAACTCTATCCACCCCATTCGAAGGATTCTGATCTCCATTCGCCTCGTGCATCGAATTTTGATGTCCATAAGCCCCGACTTCAACACTTTGGTCTAAGGACGCCCCGCAGCCGGAGTGTCGGTGACGAGGTACCTCGTCGGGTACATGGTCATTGTCCAGACGTTTCGATTTTGCGACTTCAGTTGCATCTCTCAATGTGAAAATGTTATAGTTATAAAAAATGTTTATGAAGTAAACGAGACCTTCTAAAACGGCCGGGGGGGATTTGGTGGATACATTGTTCAACGTTATTTGAGGGGGGGGGGGGTTAACGAACAAACTCGCAAGCAATTGAAAAACGACACCTGACGATAGGAGTTTCTTCCACCTGTTACGTAGGACGTGTTTCGAGAAATAGACAAAATGCTAAAATATCATAAACGACTCAAAACAGAAATGGGGTAAACTATGATGTTACAATTTACCCCTCATGTCAGGGTATATTGTAACGTAACAATGTACCCCGCGGGCCATCACGGGGTTTCTTGTGATGAAAAAGGTTCAGACAGGGCTTTTGGTACTCAAAACATAAAAGGCGTGGCGACCTGTGCGAAAATTTCTAGCGTCGGGGGGTTTAGCGAGTTTGGTTTCTGAACCCGGGGTATCGGGATGTTTTCTTCCTTTCCGAATCACCATTACACCTGTTCAGTGTATTTTCCAGTCGTCGTTGTAAAACATACCAAAAAATGCTGTCCGACATCCAAAGTCATAGTAAACCGTCACGATGTTGAGAGGTATCCTTTTTCGAGTAGACACTTGCCATACCCCAATGTCTACATCGTCACTGTATGTGGTGGTGACTGGTCAGGTCATCGCCTTGGACAAGTTTGCCCTTTTCTAAGAGAGCGCCCATAACATTTTTCACGCCAGATGGAACAGTTTCGACCCCTCTATAGTTTAAAATGAATGTTGCGGAACATCGCATCAGTCTCGGAGAGTGGGATACTGTGTATAAGTACCAACATCTGCCATAGGGCAAAGCCCTGTAGCGGTGGGGGCTGGGTCGCAGGTGATTGTATTAAATAGCAAGCGACAAAGGTTCCAGCCACGTGCGACATGCGCCTGATTTTGTCTACAGCGCAATTTTTTTTAGCACCAGGTTTCTTTTTGGATGTGGTGACGACGTTGGCAACGAGATGGGGTGACGATGTTGTCAACGAGATCGGACGACCACGTTTTGTACAAAACAAACGTGTTCTAGGTAACGAACATCGTCTTGTCGTGGACGAGGAACGACTGATTCTGTCAACATCAAGACAAACCTCCTGCGTAATAAACATCATTGGTTTACTACATAGTGGTTGCGTATGGAACGAAATGATAAAGTGAGAATGAATCCCGTAAATAACAGCAATGATTTTTGAAACGTGTAGTACGAAATAAACCAGACCGTATTTTTAAGAAATACCACTCTTGTTGCAAACGAGACCACGCAGTGTTCATGGTTCTCGTAATAAACCGAAATGGTATCTTTATACTGAGGTTCAGGGGGCGATGGGGCAGCGGCGCGCATACCGATGGCCCGATGCGTCACGGGGACACCGCTCATGATAACGAAAAGGTGAATGCACCAGGTCGTAGGGCACCAAGAACGCTACGCAACGCAATTTACGGCATGCGAATTTGATACCAGAGCGTACCACGGAGAATGCTCCAG
Source organism: Penium margaritaceum (assembly GCA_023375785.1). Taxonomy (NCBI): domain Eukaryota; kingdom Viridiplantae; phylum Streptophyta; class Zygnematophyceae; order Desmidiales; family Peniaceae; genus Penium; species Penium margaritaceum. The sequence continues at coordinate 58,590 of SZWC01006325.1, read as the reverse complement.
CAGTGGTGGGGTGAGGGAGAGGGGGGGAGCAACGGCATGCACACACACAGCTGAATGTGTCACGGGGGCACCGATTGTGATAACGAAAAGGCGAATACACTGAGACGTAGGGCACGGAAAATGCTACGCAACTCAATATACGGCACGCAGTTCCGATACCATACAGGACTGCAGGAGCGATGGAGGTGAGGGGGTCAGGGTGCGCACACAGCAATGCACCATGGGGCTGGCAAACCATGGGGAATTTAATCAGATAAAAAGCGCAGCGCAGTAGGACTTGCCAAAGGCTACTGGAAACAATTTACGACTCGTCGATTGGTGTCCGATTGCCCCTGGTTCCGCCGACCACACCGGAGAAATGGTGGGTGCGCACACAGCAGTGCACCATGGGGCTGGAAAACCATGGGGAATTTAATGAGAGCAAAAGCGCAGCGTAGTAGGGCTTGCCAAAGGCTACCGGAAACAATTTACGGCTCGTCGATTGGTGTCCCATTGCCCCTGGTTCCGCCGACCACACCGGAGAAATGGTGGGTGCGCACACAGCAGTGCACCATGGGGATGGGAAACCATGGAGAATTTAATTAGAGCAAAAGTGCAGCGTAGTAAGGCTTGCCAAAGACTACCGAAAAAAATCTACGGCTCGTCGATTGGTGTCCGATTGCCCCTTGTTCCGCCGACCACACCGGACAAATGGTGGGTACGCACACAGAAGTGCACCATGGGGCAGGGAAACCATGGGGAATTTAATCAGAGCAAAAGCGCAGCGCAGTAGGGCTTGCCAAAGGCTACCGGAAATAATTTACGGCTCGTCGAATGGTATCCGATTGCCCCTGGTTCCGCCGACCACACCGGAGAAATGGTGGGTGCACACACAATAGTGCACCATGGGGCTGGAAAACCATGGGGAATTTAATCAGAGCAAAAGCGCAGCACAGTAGGGCTTGCCAAAGGCTACCGGAAACAATATACGGCTCGTCGATTGGTGTCCGATTGCCCCTTGTTCCGTCGACCACACCGGAGAAATGGTGGGTGCGCACACAACAGTGCACCATGGGGCTGGGAAACCATGGGGAATTTAACAAGAGCAAAAGCACACCGCATTAGGGCTTACAAAAGGCTACCTGAAACGATTAACGGCTCGTCGATTGGTGTCCGATTGCCCCTGGTTCCGCCGACCACACTGGAGAAATGGTGGGTGCGCACACAGCAGTGCACCATGGGGCTGGGAAGCCATGGGGAATTTAATCAGAGCAAAAGCGCAGCATAGTAGGGCTTGCCAAAGGCTACCGGAAACAATTTACGGCTCGTCGATTGGTGTCCGATTGCCCCTGGTTCCGCCGACCACACTGGAGAAATGGTGGTTGCGCACACAGCAGTGCACCATGGGGTTGGGAAACCATGGGGAATTTAATCAAGAGCAAAAGCGCAGTGCAGTAGGGCTTGCCAAAAGGCTACCCGAAACAATTAACGGCTCGTCCATTGGTGTCCGATTGCCCCTGGTTCCGCCGACCACACCGGAGAAATGGTAGGTGCGCACACAACAGTGCACCATGGGGCTGGGAAACCATGGGGAATTTAATCAGAGCAAAAGCGTAGCGCAGTAGGGCTTGCCAAAATGCTACCGGAAACAATTTACGGCTCATCGATTGGTGTTTGATTGTCCCTGGTTCCGCCGACCACACCGGAGAAATGGTGGGTGCGCACACAAGAGTGTACCATGGGGCTGGGAAACCATGGGGCATCTCATCACAGCAAAAGCGCAGCGCAGCAGGGCTTGCCAAAGGCTAATGGAAACAATTTACAGCTCGTCGATTGGTGTCCGGTTGCCCCTTGTTCCGCCGACCACACTTGAGAAATGGTGGTTGCACACACAGCAGTGCACCATGGGGTTGGGAAACCATGGGGAATTTAATCAGAGCAAAAGCGCAGCACAGTAGGGCTTGCCAAAGGCTACAGGAAACAATTTACGGCTCGTCGATTGGTGTCCGATTGTCCCTAGTTCCGCCGACCTCACCGGAGAAATGGTGGGTGCGCACACAGCAGTACACCATGGGGCTAGAAAACCATGGGGAATTTAATCAGAGCAAAAGCACAGCGCAGTAGGGCTTGTCAAAGGCTACCGCAAACAATTTACGGCTCATCGATTGGTGTCTGATTGCCTCTGGTTCCGCTGATCACACCGGAGAAATGGTGGGTGCACACACAGCAATGCACCATGGGGCTGGGAAACCATGGGGGATTTAATCAGAGAAAGAGCGCAGCACAGTAGGGCTTTCCAAAAGGCTACCGGAAACAATTTACGTCTCGTCGATTGGTGTTCGATTGCCCCTGGTTCCACCGACCACACAAGAGAAATGGTGGATGCGCACACAGTAGTGCACCATGGGGCTGGGAAACCATGGGGAATTTAACCAGAGCAAAAGCGCAGCGCAGTAGGGCTTGCCAAAGGCTACCTGAAACAATTTACGGCTCGTCGATTGGTGTCCGATTGCCCCTGGTTCCGCCGACCACACGGGAGAAATGCTGGGTGCGCACACAGCAATGCACGATGGGGCTGGGAAATCATGGGGAATTTCATCAGAGCAAAAGCGCAGCACAGTAGGGCTTGCCAAAGGCTACCGGAAAAAATTTACGCCTCGTCGATTGGTGTCTGATTGCCCCTGGTTCCGCCAACCAAACCAGAGAAATGGTGGGTGCGCATACAGCAGTGCACCATGGGGCTAGGAAACCATGGGGAATTTAATCAGAGCAAAAGCGTAGCGCAGTAGGGTTTGCCAAAGGCTACCCGCAACAATTTACGGCTCCTCGATTGGTGTCCGATTGCCCTTGGTTCCGCCGACCACACCGGAGAAATGGTGGGTACGCACACAGCAGTGCACCATGGGGGTGGGAAACCATGGGGAATTTAATCAGAGCAAAAGCGCAGCGCAATAGGGCTTGCCAAAGGCTACCGGAAACAATTTACGGCTCGTTGATTGGTGTCCAATTGCCCCTGGTTCCGCCGACCACACCGGAGAAATGGTGGGTACGCACACAGCAGTGCACCATGGGGCTGGGAAGCCATGGGGAATTTAATCAGAGCAAAAGCGGAGCGCAGTAGGGCTTGCCAAAGGCCACCGAGAACAATTTACGGCTTGTCGAATGCTGTCCGTTTGCTCTGGTTCCACCAACCACACCGTAGAAATGGTGGATGCACACACAGCAGTGCACCATGGGACTGGGAAACCATGGGGAATTTAATCAGAGCAAAAGCGCAGCGCAGTAGGGCTTGCCAAAGGCTACCGAAAACAATTTATGGCTCGTCGATTGGTGTCCGATTGCCCCTTGTTCCGCCGACCACACCGGAGAAATGGTGGGTGCGCACACAGCAGTGCACCATGGGGCTGGGAAACCATGGGGAATTCAATCAGAGCAAAAGCGCAGCGCAGTACGGCTTGCCAAAGGCTACCGGAAACAATTTACGACTCGTTGATTGGTGTCCGATTGCCCCTGGTTCCGCCGACCACACCGGAGAAATGGTGGGTGCGCACACAACAGTACACCATGGGGCTGCAAAACCATGGGGAATTTAATCAGAGAAAAGGCAAAGCGCAGTAGGGCTTGTCAAAGGCTACCGCAAACAATTTACGGCTCATCGATTGGTGTCTGATTGCCTCTGGTTCCGCCGACCACACCGGAGAAATGGTGGGTGCACACACAGCAGTGCACCATGGGGCTGGGAAACCATGGGGAATTTAATCAGAGAAAGAGCGCAGCACAGTAGGGCTTTCAAAAAGGCTACCGGAAACAATTTACGTCTCGTTGATTGGTGTCCGATTACCCCTGGTTCCGCCGACCACACCAGAGAAATGGTGGGTGCGCACACAGTAGTGCACCATGGGGCTGGGAAACCATGAGGAATTTAACCAGAGCAAAAGCGCAGCGCAGTAGGGCTTGCCAAAGGCTACCTGAAACAATTTACGGCTCGTCGATTGGTGTCCGATTGCCCCTGGTTCCGCCGACCACACAGGAGAAATGGTGGGTGCGCACATAGCAGTGCACGATGGGACTGGGAAACCATGGGGAATTTCATCAGAGCAAAAGCGCAGTGCAGTAGGGCTTGCCAAAGGCTACCGGAAACAATTTACGGCTCGTCGATTGGTGTCCGATTGCCCGATGTTCCGCCAACCACACCGGAGAAATGGTGGGTGCGCACACAACAGTGCACCATGGGCCTGGAAAACCATGGAGAATTTAATCAGAACAAAAGTGCAGCACAGTAGGGCTTGCCAAAGGCTACCGGAAACAATTTACGGCTCGTCGATTGGTGTCCGATTGCCCCTTGTTCCGCCAACCACACCGGAGAAATGGTGGGTGCGCACACGGCAGTGCACCATGGGGCTGGGAAACCATGGGGAATTTAATCAGAGCAAAAGCGCAGCGCACTAGGGCTTGCCAAAGGCTACCAGAAATAATTTACGGCTCGATTATTGGTGTCCCATTGCCCCTGGTTCCGCCGACCAAACTGGAGAAATGGTGGGTGCGCACATAGTAAAGCACCCTGGGGCTGGGAAACCATAGGGAATTTAATTTGAGCAAACGCGTAGCCCAGTAGGGCTTGCCAAAGGCTACCGGGAAAAACTTACGACGCGTCGATTTGTGTCCGATTGCCCCTGGTTCCGCCGCCCACACCAGAGAAATGGTGGGTGCGCACACAGCAGTGCACCATGGGGCTGGGAAACCATGGAGAATTTAATCAGAGCAAAAGCGCATCGCAGTAGGGCTTGCCAAAGGCTTCCAGAAACAATTTACGGCTCGTCGATTGGTTTCCGATTGCCCCTGGTTCTGCCGACCACACCGGAGACATGGTGGGTACGCAAAAGTAGTGCATCATGGGGCTGGGAAACCATGGGGAATTTAATCAGAGCAAAAGCGCAGCGCAGTAGGGCTTGCCAAATACTACATGAAACAATTTACGGCTCATCGATTGGTGTCCGATTGCCCCTGGTTCCGCCGACCACACCGGAGAAATGGTGGGTACGCACAGAGCAATGCACCATGGGACTGGGAAACTATGGGTAATTTAATCAGAGCAAAAGCGCAGCACAGTAGGTTTTGCCAAAAGGCTACCGGAAACAATTTACGGCTCGTCGATTGGTGTCTAATTGCCCCTGGTTCCGCCGACCACACCGGAGAAATGGTGGGTGCGCACACAGCATTGCACCATGGGGCTGGGAAACCATGGGGAAATTAATCAGAACAAAAGTGGAGCATAGTAGGGCTTGCCAAAGGCTACCGGAAACAATTTACGGCTCGTCGATTGGTGTCCGATTGCCCCTGGTTCCGCTGACTACACCGGAGAAATGGAGGGTGCGCACACGGCAGTGCAATATGGGGAATTTAATCAGAGCAAAAGCGTAGCGCAGTAGGGCTTGCCAAAGGCTATTGGAAACAATTTATGGCTCGTCGATTGGTGTCCGAGTGCCCCTGGTTCCGCCGACCACACCGGAGAAACGGTGGGTGCGCACACAGCAGTGCACCATGGGGATGGGAAACCATGGGGAATTTCATCAGAGCAAAAGCGTAGCGCAGTAGTGCTTGCCAAAGGCTACCGGAAAAAATTTACGGCTCGATAATTGGTGTCCCATTGCCCCTGGTTCGGCCGACCAAACCGGAGAAATGGTGGGTGAGTACACAAGAGTGCACCATGGGGCTTGGAAACCATGGGGAATTTAATCAGAGCAAAAGCGTAGCGCATTAGGCCTTGCCAAAGGCTACCGGAGATAATTTACACCTCATCGATTGGTGTCTGATTGCCCTTGGTTCCACCGACCACACCGGAGAAATGGTGGGTGCGCACACAGCAGTGCACCATGTGGCTTGGAAACCATGGGGAGTTTAATCAGAGCAAAAGCGCAGCGCAGTAAGGCTTGCCAAAGGCTACCGGAAACAATTTGCGGTTCGTCGATTGGTGTCCGATTGCCCCTGGTTCTGCCGACCACACCGGAGAAATGGTGGGTACGCACACAGCAGTGCACCATGGGGCTGGGAAACCATTGGGAATTTAGTCAGAGCAAAAGCGCAACACAGTAGGGCTTGCCAAAGGCTACCGGAAACAATTTACGGCTCGTCGATTGGTGTCCGATTGCCCTTGGTTCCGCCGACCACACCGGAGAAATGGTGGGTGCGCACAGAGCAGTGCAACATGGGGCTGGGAAACCATGGGGAATTTAATCAGAGCAAAAGCGCAGCGCAGTAGGGTCTGCCAAAGGCTACCGGAAACAATTTACGGCTCGTGGATTGGTGTCCAATTGCCCCTGGTTCCGCCAACCACACCAGAGAAATGGTGGGTGCGCACACAGCAGTGCACCATGGGGCTGGGTAACCATGGGGAATTTAATCAGAGCAAAAGCGCAGCGCAATAGGGCTTGCCAAAGGCTACCAGACAAGTTACGGCTCGTCAATTGGTGTCCGATTGCCCTTGGTTCCGTCGACCACACCGGAGAAATGGTGGGTACGCACACAACAGTGCACCATGGGACTAGGAAACCATGGGGAATTTAATCAGAGCAAAAGTGTAGCGCAATAGGGTTTGCCAAAGGCTACCAGAAACAATTTACAGCTCGTCGATTGGTGTCCGATTGCGCCTGGTTCCGTCGACCACACCGGAGAAATGGTGGGTGCGCACACAGCAGTGCACAATGGGGCTGGGAAACCATGAGGAATTTAATCAGAGCGAAAGCGCAGCGCAGTAGGACTTGCCAAAGGCTACCTGGAACAATTTACGGCTCGTCGATTGGTGTCGGATTGCCCGTGGTTCCGCCGACCACACCGGAGAAATGGTGGGTACGCACACAGCAGTGCACGATGGGGCTGGGAAACCATGGGGAATTTCATCAGAGCAAAAGTGCAATACAGTAGGGCTTGCCAAAGGCTACCGGAAACAATTTACGGCTCGTCGATTGGTGTCCGATTGCCCCTTGTTCCGCCGACCACACCGCAAAATTGTGTGTGCGCACACAACAGTGCACCATGGGGCTGGGAAACCATGGGGAATTTCATCAGAACAAAAATGCAGCACAGTAGGGCTTGCCAAAGGCTACCGGAAACAATTTACGGCTCGTCGATTGGTGTCCGATTGCCCCTGGTTCCGCCAACCACACCGGAGAAATGGTGGGTGCGCACACGGCAGTGCACCATGGGGCTGGGAAACCATGGGGAATTTAATTAGAGCAAAAGTGCAGCGCAGTAGGGCTTGCCAAAGGCTACTGGAAACAATTTACGGCTCGTCGATTGGTGTCCAATTGCCCCTGGTTCCACCGACCACACCGGAGAAATGGTGGGTGCGCACACAGTAGTGAATCATGGGGTTGGGAAACCATGGGGAATTTCATCACAGCAAAAGCGCAGTTCAGTAGGGCTTGCCCAAGGCTACAAGAAATAATTTACGGTTCGACAATTGGTGTCCCATTGCCCCTGGTTCCGCCGACCAAACCGGGGAAATGGTGGGTGCGCACACAGTAGTGCACCATGGGGCTCGGAAATCATGGGGATTTTTATCAGAGCAAAGGCGTAGCGCAGTAGGGCTTGCCAAAGGCTTCCGGAAACAATTTACGGCTCGTTGATTGGTGTCCGATTGCCCCTGGTTCTGCCGACCACACTGGAGAAGTGGTGGGTGCGCACACAGTAATGCACCATGGGGTTGGAACACCATGGAAAATTTAATCAGAGCAAAAGCGCAGCGCAGTAGGGCTTGCCAAAGGCTACCGGAAACAATTTACGGCTCGTCGATTGGTGCCTGATTGCCTCTGGTTCCGCCGACCACACCGGAGAAATGGTGGGTGAGCACACAGCAGTGCACCATGGGGCTGGGAAACCATGGGGAATTTAATCAAAGCAAAAGCGCAGCACACTAGGGCTTGCCAAAAGGCTACCGCAAATAATTTACGGCTCGTTGATTGGTGTCCGATTGCCCCTGGTTCCGCCAACAGCACCGGAAAAATGGTGGGTGCGCACACGGCAGTGCACCATGGGGCTGGGAAATCATGGGGAATTTAATAAGAGAAAAAATGCAGTGCAGTAGGGCTTACCTAAGGCTACCGGAAGCAATTTACGGCTCGTCGATTGGTGTCCGATTGCCCCTGGTTCCGCCGACCACACCGGAGAAATGGTGGGTGCGCTCACAGCAGTGCACCATGGGGCTCGAAAACCATGGGGAAGTTCATCAGAGCAAAAGTGCAGCGCAGTAGGGCTTGCCAAAGGCTACCAGAAATAATTTACGGCTCGACAATTGGTGTCCCATTGCCCCTGGTTCCGCCGACCAAACCGGAGAAATGGTGGGTGCGCACACAGTAGTGCACCATGGGACTGGGAAACCATGGGGAATTTAATCAGGGCAAAAGCGTAGCACAGTTGGGCTTGCCAAAGGCTACCGGAAACAATTTACGGCTTGTCGATTGGTGTCTGATTGCCCATGGTTCCGCCGACCACACCGGAGAAATGGTGGGTGCACACACAGTAATGCACCATGGGGCTGGAAAACCATGGGGAATTTAATCTGAGCAAAAGCGCAGCGCAGTGAGCTTGCCAAAGGCTACCAAAAACAATTTATGGCTCGTCAATTGGTGTCCGATTGCCTCTGGTTCCGCCAACCACACCGGAGAAATGGTGGGTGCGCACACAGCAGTGCACCATGGGGCTGGGAAACCATGGGGAATTTAATCAGAGCAAAAGCGCAGCATAGTAGGGCTTGCCAGAAGGCTACCGGAAACAATTTACGGCTCGTCGATTGGTGTCTGATTGCTCCTGGTTCCGCCGACCACACCGGAGAAATGGTGGGTGCGCACACGGCAGTGCACCATGGGGCTCGGAAAACATGGGGAATTTAATCAGAACAAAAACGCAGCGCAGTAGGGCTTGCCAAAGGCTACCGGGATCAATTTACGGCTCGTCGATTGGTGTTCGATTGCCCCTGGTTCCACCGACCACACCGGAGAAACGGTGGGTGCGCACACAACAGTGCACCATGGGCTGGGAAACCATGGAGAATTTAATCAGAGCAAAAGCGTAGCGCAGTAGGCCTTGCCAAAGGCTACCGGAAACAATTTATAGCTCGTCGATTGGTGTCCGATTGCCCCTGGTTCGGCCGGCCACACCAGAGAAATGGTGGGTACGGACACAGCAGTGCACCATGGGGCTGGGACACCATGGGGAATGTAATCAGAGCAAAAGCCAAGTGCAGTAAGGCTTGCCAAAGGCTACTGGAAACAATTCACGGCTCGTCGATTGGTGTCCGATTGTCCCTGGTTCCGCTGACCACACCGGAGAAATGGTGGGTATGCACAGAGCAGTGCACCATGTGGCTGGGAAACCATGGGGAATTTAATCAGAGCAAAAGCACAGCGCAGTAGAACTTGCCAAAGGCTACCGGAAACAATTTACGGCTCGTCGATTGGTGTCCGATTGCCCCTGGTTCCGCCGACCACACCGGAGAAATGGTGGGTGCGCACACAGCAGTGCACCATGGGGAAGGGAAACCATGGGGAATTTAATTAGAGCAAAAGCAAAGCGCAGTAGGGCTTGCCAAAGGCTACCGGAAGTAATTTACGGCTCGTCGATTGGTGTCCGATTGCCCCTGGTTCCGCCGACCACACCGGAGAAATGGTGGGTGCGCACACAGCAGTGCACCATGGGGAAGGGAAACCAAGGGGAATTTAATTAGAGCAAAAGCGCAGCGCAGTAGGGCTTGCCAAAGGCTACCGGAAGTAATTTACGGCTCGTCGATTGGTGTCCGATTGCCCCTGGTTCCGCCAACCACACCGGAGAAATGGTGGGTGCGCACACAGCAGTGCACCATGGGGCTGGGAAACCATGGGGAATTTAATCAGAGCAAAAGCGCGGCGCAATAGGGCTTGCTAAAGGCTACTGGAAACAATTTACGGCTCGTCAATTGGTGTCCGTTTGCCCCAGGTTCCGCCGACCACACCGGAGAAATGGTGGGTACGCACACAACGGTGCACCATGCGGCTGGGAAACCATGGGGAATTTCATTAGAGCAAAAGCGTCGCGCAATAGGGCTTGCCAAAGGCTACCGGAAACAAATTACGGCTTGTCGATTGGTGTCCGATTGCTCCTGGTTCCGCCGACCAAACCGGAGAAATGGTGGGTGCGCACACAACAGTGCACCATGGGGCTGGGAAACCATGGCGAATTTAATCAAAGCAAAAGCGCAGCACAGTAGGGCTTGCCAAAGGCTACCGGAAACAATTTACCGCTTGTCGATTGGTGTCTGATTGCCCCTGGTTCTGCCGACCGCACCAGAGAAATGGTGGGTGTGCACACAGCAGTGCACCATTGGGCTGGGAAACCATGGGGAATTTAATCAGAGCAAAAGTGCATCACAGTAGGGCTTGCCGAAGGCTACCGGAAACAGTTTACGGCTCGTCGATTGGTGTCCGATTGCCCCTGGTTCCGCCGACAACACCGGAGAAATGGTGGGTGCGCGCATAGCAGTGTACCATTGGACTGGGAAACCATGGGGAATTTAATCAGAGCAAAAAAGGAGCGCAATAGGGCTTGCCAAAGGTTACCGGAAACAATATACGGCTCGTCGATTGGTGTCCGATTGCCCCTGGTTCTGTCGACCACACCGGAGAAATGGTGGGTGCACACACAACAGTGCACCATGGGACTGGGAAACCATGGGGAATTTAATCAGAGCAAAAGCGCAATGCAGTAGGGCTTGCCAAAGGCTATCGGAAACAATTTACGGCTCGTCGATTGGTGTCCGATTGCCCCTGGTTCCGCCGACCACACCAGAGAAATGGTGGGTGCGCACACAGTAGTGCACCATGGTGCTGGAAAACCATGGGGAATTTAATCAGAGCAAAAGCGCAGCGCAGGAGGGCTTGCCAAAGGCTACCGGCAACAGTTTACGGCTCGTTGATTGGTGTCCGATTGCCCCTGGTTCCGCCGACCACACCGGAGAAATGGTGGGTGTGCACATAGCAGTGCACCATAGATTGGAAACCATGGGGAATTTCATCAGAGCAAAAGTGCAGCACAGTAGGGCTTGCCAAAAGGCTACCGGAAATAATTTACGGCTCATCGATTGGTGCCCGATTGCCCCCGGTTCCGCCGACCACACCGGAGAAATGGTGGGTGCGCACACAGTAGTGCACCATGGGGCTGGGAAACCATGGGGAATTTCATCGAAGCAAAAGCGCAGCGCAGTAGGGCTTGCCAAAGGCTACCAGAAACGATTTACGGCTCGTCGATTGGTTTCCGATTGCCCCTGGTTCCGCGGACCACACCGGAGAAATGGTGGGTGCGCACACAGTAGTGCACCATGGGGCTGCGAAACCATGGGGATTTTAATCAGAGCAAAAGCGCAGCGCACAAGGGCTTGCCAAAGGCTACCGAAAATTATTTACGGCTCGTCGATTGGTGTCCGATTGTCCCTGGTTCGGCCGACCACACCGGAGAAATGGTGGGTGCGCACACAGCAGTGCACCATGGGGCTGGGAAACCATGGGGAATATTATCAGAGCAAAAGCGCAGCCCAGTAGGACTTTCCAAAGGCTACATGAAACAATTTACGGCTCGTCGATTGGCATCCGATTGCCCCTGGTTCCGCCGAACAAACCGGAGAAATGGTGGGTGCGCACATAGTAGTGCACCATGAGACTGGGAATCATGGGGAATTTAATGAGAGCAAAAGCGCAGAACAGTAGGGCTTGCCAAAGGCTATCGGAAACAATTTACGTCTTGTCGATTTGTGTTTGATTGCCCCTGGTTCCGCTGACCACACCGGAGAAATGGTGGGTACGCACATTGCAGTGCACCATGTGCTTGGGAAACCATGGGGATTTTAATCAGAGCAAAAGCGCAGCGTAGTAGGGCTTGCCAAAGGCTACCGGAAACAATTCACGGCTCGTCGATTGGTGTCCGATTGCCCCTGGTCCGCCGACCACACCGGAGAAATGGTGGGTGCGCACACAGCAGTGCACCATGGGGCCGGGAAACCATGGGGAATTTAATCAGAGCAAAAGTGCAGTGCAGTAGGGCTTGCCAAAGGCTACCGGAAACAATTTACAGCTTGTCGATTAGTGTCCGACTGCCCCTTGTTGAGCCAACCACACCGGAGAAAAGGTGGGTGCACACACAGCAGTGCACCATGGGGCTGGGAGCCCATGGAAAACTTAATCAGAGCAAAAGCGCAGCGCAATAGGGCATGCCAAGACTACTGAAAACAATTTACGGCTCGTCGATTGGTGTCCGATTGCCCCTGGTTCCGCCAACCACACCGGAGAAATGGTGGGTGCGCACATTGCAGTGCACCATGGGGCTGGGAAACCATGGGGAATTTAATCAGAGCAAAAGCGCAGCGCAGTAGGGCTTGCCAAAGGCTACCGGAAACAATTTACGGCTCGTCGATTGGTGTCCGATTGTCCCTGGTCCCACCGACCACACCGGAGATATGTAGATGCGCACACCGTAGTGCACCATGGGGCTGGGAAACCATGGGGAATTCAATAAGAGCAACAGCGCAGCGCAGTATGGCTTGCCAAAGCCTACCGGAAACAATTTACGGCTCGTCGATTGGTATCCGATTCCCCCTGGTTCTGCCGACCTTACCGGAGAAATGGTGGGTGCGCACACAGCAGTGCACCATGGGGCTGGGAAGCCATGGGGATTTGAATCAGAGCAAAAGCGCAATGCAATAGGGCTTGCCAAAGGCTACCGGAAACAATTTACGGCTTGTCGATTGGTGTCCGATTGCCCCTGGTTCCGTCGACCACACCGGAGAAATGGTGGGTGCGCACATAGCAGTGTACCATGGGACTGGGAAACCATGGGGAATTTAATCAGAGCAAAACAGCAGCGCAATAGGGCTTGCCAAAGGTTACCGGAAACAATTTACGGCTCGTCGATTGGTGTCCCATTGCCCCTGGTTGTGTCGACCACACCGGAGAAATGGTGGGTGCACACACAATAGTGTACCATGGGACTGGGAAACCATGGGGAATTTAATCAGAGCAAAAGCGCAGTGCAGTAGGGCTTGCCAAAGGATATCGGAAATAATTTACGGCTCGTCGATTGGTGTCCGATTGTCCCTGGTTCCGCCAAAAACACCGGAGAAATGGTGGGTGCGCACACAGTAGTGCACCATGGGGCTGGAAAACCATGGGGAATTTAATCAGAGCAAAAGCGCAGTACAGGAGGGCTTGCCAAAGGCTACCGGAAACAGTTTACGGCTTGTTGATTGGTGTCCGATTTCCCCTAGTTCCGCCGACCACAGCGGAGAAATCGTGGGTGCGCACACAGCAGTGCACCATGGGGTTGGGAAACCATAGGGAATTTCATCAGAGCAAAAGTGCAGCATAGTAGGGCTTGCCAAAAGGCTACCGGAAATAATTTACGGCTCATCGATTGGTGCTCGATTGCCCCTGGTTCCGTCGACCACACCGTAGAAATGGTGGGTGCGCACATTGTAGTGCACCATGGGGCTGGGAAACCATGGGGAATTTCATCAAAGCAAAAGCAGAGCGCAGTAGGGCTTGCGAAAGGCTACCGGAAACGATTTACGGCTTGTCGATTGGTGTCCGATTGCCCCTGGTTCCGCCGACCACACCGGAGAAATGGTGGGTGCGAACACAGCAGTGCACCATGGGGCTGGGAAACCATGGGGAATTTAATTAGAGCAAAAGCGCAGTGCACTGGGGCTTGCCAAAGTCTACCGGAAATAATTTACGGCTCGTCGATTGGTGTCCGATTGCCCCTGGTTCCGCCGACCACACCGGAGAAATGGTGGGTGCGCACACAGCAGTGCACCATGGGGCTGGGAAACCATGGGGAATTTAATTAGAGCAAAAGCGCAGTGCACTGGGGCTTGCCAAAGTCTACCGGAAATAATTTACGGCTCGTCGATTGGTGTCCGATTGCCCCTGGTTCCGCCGACCACACCGGAGAAATGGTGGGTGCGCACACAGCAGTGCACCATGGGGCTGGGAAACCATGGGGAATTTCATCAGAGCAAAAGCGCAGCCTAGTAGGACTTTCCAAAGGCTACCGGAAACAATTTACGGCTCGTCAATTGGCGTCCGATAGCCCTGGTTCCGCCGAACAAACCGGAGAAATGGTGGGTGCGCACACAATAGTGCACCATGAGACTGGGAAGCATGGGGAATTCAATGAGAGCAAAAGCGTAGCGCAGCATGGCTTGCCAAAGGCTACCAGAAACAATTTACGGCTCGTTGATTGGTGTCCGATTGCCCCTGGTTCTGCCGACCACACCGGAGAAATGGTGGGTGCGCACACAGCAGTGCCCCATGGGACAAGGAAACCATGGGGAATTTAATTAGAGCAAAAGCGCAGCACAGTAGGGCTTGCCAAAGGCTACCGGAATCAATTTACGGCTTGTCGATTTGTGTCCGATTGCCCCTGGTTCGGCCGACCACACCGGAGAAATGGTGGGTACGCACACAGCAGTGCACCATGGGCTTGGGAAACCATCGGGATTTTAATCAGAGAAAAAGCGCAGCGCAGTAGGGCTTACCAAAGGCTACCGGAAACAATTTACGGCTCGTCGATTGGTGTCCGATTGCCCCTGGTCCGCCGACCACACCGGAGAAATGGTGGGTGCGCACACAGTAGTGCACCATGGGGAATTTAATCAGAGCAAAAGCGCAGCGCAGTAGGGCTTGCCAAAGGCTACCGGAAACAATTTACGGCTCGTCGATTGGTGTCTGATTGCCCCTGGTTCCGCCAACCACACCGGAGAAATGGTGGGTGCACACACAGCAGTGCACCATGGGGCTGGGAGCCCATGGGGAATTTAGTCAAAGCAAAAGCGCAGCGCAATAGGGCTTGCCAAAGACTACCGGAAACAATTTACGGCTCGTCGATTGGTGTCCGAATATCCCTGGTTCCGCCGACCACATCGGAGATATGTGGGTGCGCACACAGTAGTGCACCATGGGGCTAGGAAACCATGGGGAATTTAATCAGAGCAAAAGCGTAGCGCAGTATGGCTTGCCAAAGGCTACCGAAAGCAATTTACGGCTCGTCGATTGGTGTACGATTCCCCCTGGTTCCGCCGACCTCACCGGAGAAATGGTGGGTGCGCACACAGTAGTGCACCATGGGGCTGGGAAACCATGGGGAATTTAATCAGAGCAAAAGGGCAAGGCAGTAGGGCTTGCAAATGGCTACCGGAAACAATT
This sequence comes from Penium margaritaceum, assembly GCA_023375785.1. Lineage (NCBI taxonomy): Eukaryota > Viridiplantae > Streptophyta > Zygnematophyceae > Desmidiales > Peniaceae > Penium > Penium margaritaceum. The sequence goes on along the minus strand of SZWC01006325.1, from coordinate 43,387 downwards.
TACGGCTCGTCGATTGGTGTCCGATTGCCCTTGGTTCCGCCGACCACACCGGATTAATGGTGGGTGCGCACACAACAATACACCATGGGACTGGGAAACTGTGGGGAATGTAATCAGAGCAAAAGCGCAGTGCAGTAGGGCTTGCCAAAGGCTACCGGAAACAATTTACGCCTCATCGATTGGTGTCCGATTGCCCTTTGTTCTGCCGACCACACCGGAGAAATGGTGGGTGCGCACATAGGAGTGCACCATGGGGCTGGAAAACCATGGGGAATGAAATCAGAGCAAAAGTGTAGCGCAGTAGGGCTTGCCGAAGGCTAACGGAAACAATTTACGGCTCATCGATTGGTGTCTGATTGCCGTTGGTTCCGCCGACCACACCGAAGAAATGGTGGGTGCACACACAGCAGTGCACCATGGGGTTGGAAAACCATGGGGAATTTAATCAGAGCAAAAGCGCAGCGCAGTAGGGCTTGCCAAAGGCGACCGGCAACAATTTACCGCTCGTCGATTGGTGTCAGATTGCCCCTGGTTCCGCCGACCACACCGTGGAAATGGTGGGTGCGCACAAAGCAGTGCACCATGGGACGGGGAAACCATGGGGAATTTAATCAGAGCAAAAGCGCAGCACAGTAGGGCTTGCCTAAAGGCTACCGGAAACAATTTACGGCTCGTCCATTGGTGTTTGATTGCCCTTGGTTCTGCTGACCACACCGGAGAAATGGTGGGTGCGCACACAGTAGTGCACCATGGGGCTGGGAAACCATGGGGAATTTAATTAGAGCAAAAGCGCAGCGTAGTAGGGCTTGCCAAAGACTACCAGAAACAGTTTACGGCCGGTTGATTGGTGTCCGATTGCCCCTTGTTCCACCAACCTCACCGGAGAAATGGTGGGTGCGCACACAGCAGTTCACCATGGGGCTAGGAAACCATGGGGAATTTAATCAGACCAAAAGCATAGCACAGTAGGGCTTGCCAAAGGCTACCGGAAACAATTTACTCCTCGTCGATTGGTGTCTGATTGCCCCTGGTTCCGCCGACCACACCGGAGGAATGGTGGGTGCGCACACAGCAATGCACCATGGGGCTTGGAAACCATGGGGAATTTAATCAGAGCAAAAACGCAGCACAGTAGGACTTGCCAAAGGCTACCGGAAACAATCTATGGCTCGTTGATTGGTGTCCGATTTCCCCTGATTCCGCCGACCACACCGTAGAAATGGTGGGTGCGTACACAGCAGTGCACCATGGGGCTGGGAAACCATGGGGAATTTCATCAGAGCAAACGTGCAGTGCAGTAGGGCTTGCCAAAGGCTACCGGAAACAATTTACGGCTCGACGATTGGTGTCTGATTGCCCCTGGTTCTGCCGACCAAACCGGAGAAATGGTGGGTGCGCACAGAGCAGTGCACCATGGGGCTAGAAAACCATGGGGAATTTCATCAGAGCAAAAGTGTAGCACTGTAGGGCTTGCTGAAGGCTACCGGAAACAATTCACGGCTCGTCGATTGGTGTCCGATTGCCCCTGGTTCCGCCGACCACACCGGAGAAATGGTGGGTACGCACACAGCAGTGCACCATGGGGCTGGGAAACCATGGGGAATTTAATCAGAGCAAGAGCGCAGTGCAGTAGGTCTTGCCAAAGGCTAACGGAAACAATTCACGGCTCGTCGATTGGTGTCCGATTGCCCCTTGTTGCGCCGACCTCACCGAAGAAATGGTGGGTGCGCACACAGCAATGCACCATGGGGCTAGGAAACCATGGGGAATTTAATCAGAGCAAAAGTACAACACAGTAGGGCTTGCCAAAGGCTACCGGAAACAATTTATGGCTCGTTGATTGGTGTCCGATTGCCCCTGGTTCCGCCGACCACACCGGAGAAATGGTGGGTGCGCACAAAGTAGTGCACCATGGGGATGGGAAACCATGGGGAGTTTAATCTAAGCAAAAGTGCAGAGCAATACGGCTTGCCAAAGGCTACCGGAAATAATTTACGGCTCGTCAATTGGTGTCCGATTGCCCCTGGTTCCGCCGACCACACCAGAGAAATGGTGGGTGCACACACAGCAGTGCACCATGGGGCTGGGATACCATGGGAAATTTAATCAGAGCAAAAGCGCGGGGCATTAGGGCTTGCCAAATGTGTCAACCGGCCTGAGGCAAACGGACTAGAAAACAGGGCCGACACAATAGCACCTGCCGTCCGCTCCTAGCATTTCAGCTAGGAGAAGATATCACCCTCAGGATCACGGTTCCACACTGAGCAGTTCCTAGGCAATCACTTGCTAGCAACTGTGTCCACTTAACACTTGGTCACTTTCGCGCGAGGTGCTAGTCAAAGACTAACTCCTGGGGCTTAGACCAACCAGTGTCTTCTTTATACTGTTCCTTAGTTGGACAACTCTGTGAGGAGCATCTAAGGCCAGATTGTGTAATTAGAATGAGGAATGAGCCTGGTACATATAGTCCTAGGCCTGGCTTCTAAGGTGTGTGGG
>SZWC01006325.1:24628-37100 GCA_023375785.1 Penium margaritaceum | reverse complement strand
GCACCTGGAGAGAGCGTACCAGAGTTGAGCGAAGCGTGCCTTACAACTGGTCAGTGTGGGCCCATAACCCTTTGTCAACCGGCCTGAGGCAAACGGACTAGAAAACAGGGCCGACACAATAGCACCTGCCGTCCGCTCCTAGCATTTCAGCTAGGAGAAGATATCACCCTCAGGATCACGGTTCCACACTGAGCAGTTCCTAGGCAATCACTTGCTAGCAACTGTGTCCACTTAACACTTGGTCACTTTCGCGCGAGGTGCTAGTCAAAGACTAACTCCTGGGGCTTAGACCAACCAGTGTCTTCTTTATACTGTTCCTTAGTTGGACAACTCTGTGAGGAGCATCTAAGGCCAGATTGTGTAATTAGAATGAGGAATGAGCCTGGTACATATAGTCCTAGGCCTGGCTTCTAAGGTGTGTGGGCAGTGACACTTTTGGGGTGGTCACTCCAAACCACCTCACCAGTCCGCCAATTGGCGCATCCACTGACCGCCAAGTGGCGCACTCTCCTCATGCATGGAGAAATGTCTAAGAAACTTCCCCTGTGGTAGAAGGTCAAAAAACCTCCTGCGCACATCAAGGCTCGATCGCAGGACCTGTTGTCCCTAAGTCCAACATGCTATCCGTTGCGCTACACTTCTGGTGTCTCGCTTGGACTTGCACCACAAACAAGGTTTGGGGGACTTACTCCAAGGGAGCAGTGCATGCCCAACCTGTCTGTCAACCCATAGCAGTGGCCATGGGGCATAGAAGAACAACAAAATGTTACCGGAAATAATTTACGGCTCGTTGATTGGTGTCCGATAGCCCCTGGTTCCGCCGACCACACCGGAGAAATGGTGGGTGCACGCACGGTAGTGCACCATGGGGTTGGGAAACCATGGGGAATTTAATCAGAGCAAAAGCGGAGCGTAGTAGGGCTTCCCAAAGGCTACCGGAAACAAATTACGGCTCGTCGATTGGTGTCCGATTGCCCTTGGTTCCGCCGACCACACCGGAGAAATGGTGGGTACGCACACAGCAGTGCACCATGGGGCTGGGAAACCATGGGGAATTCAATCAGAGCAAAAGCGTAGCGCAGAAGCGCTTGCCAAAGGCTACCGGAAACAATTTTCGGCTCGTCCATTGGTGTCTGATTGCCCCTGGTTCCGCTGACCACACCGGAGAAATGGTGTGTGCGCACACAGCAGTGCACCATGGGGTTGGGTAACCATGGGGAATTTAATCAGAGCAAAAGCGCAGCGCAGTAGGGCTTGCTGAAGGCTACCGGAAACAATTTATGGCTCGTCGATTGGTGTCCGATTGCCCCTGGTTCCGCCGACCACACCGGAGAAATACTGGGTGTGCACACAGCAGTGCACCATGGGGTTGGGAAACCATGGGGAACTTAATCAGAGCAAAGGCGCAGCGCAATAGGGCTTGCCAAAGGCTACCGGAAACAATTTACGGCTTGTCGATTGGTGTCCGATTGCCCCTGGTTCCGCCGTCCACACCGGAGAAATGGTGGGTGCGCACACAGCAGTGCACCATGGGGCTGGGAAATCATGGGGAATTTAATTAGAGCAAAAGCTCAGCGCAGTAGGGCTTGCCAAAAGCTACCGGAAACAGTTTACGGCTCGTCGAATGGTGCCTGATTGCCCCTGGTTCCGCCGACCACACCGGAGAAATGGTCGGTGCGCACACAACAGTGCACCATGGGGCTGGGAAACCGTGGAGAATTTGATCAAAGGAAAAGTGCAGCACAGTAGGGCTTGCCAAAGGCTACCGGAAACAATTTACGGCTCTTCGATTGGTGTCCGATTGCCCCTGGTTCCGCCGACCACACCGGAGAAATGGTGGGTGCGCACACAGCAGTGCACCATGGGGAATTGAATCAGAGCGAAAGCGCAGCGCAATAGGGCTTGCCAAAGGCTACCGGAAACAATTTACGACTCGTCGATTGGTGTTCGATTGCCCCTGGTTCCGCCGACCACACCACATATATGGTAGGTGCGCACACAGCAGTGCACAATGGGGCTAGGAAACCATGGGGAATTTCATCCGAGCAAAAGCGCAACGCAGTAGGGTTTACCATAGGCTACCGGAAACAATTTACGGCTCGTCGATTGGTGTCTGATTGCCCCTGGTTCCGTCGACCACACCGGAGAAATGGTGGGTGCACACACAACAGTGCACCATGGGGCTGGGAAACCATGGGGAATTTAATCAAAGCAAAAGCGCAGCGCAGTATGGCTTGCCAAAGGCTACCGGAAATAATTTACGGCTCCTCAATTGGTTTCTGATTCCCCCTGGTTCCGCCAACCTCACCGGAGAAATGGTGGGTGCGAACACAGCAGTGCACCATGGGGCTGGGAAACCATGGGGATTTTAATCAGAGCAAAAGCGCAGCGCAATACGGTTTGCCAAAGGCTACCGGAAACAATTTACGGCTCGTCGATTGGTGTCCGATTGCCCTTGGTTCCGCCGACCACACCGGAGAAATGGTGGGTGCGCACACAGAAATACACCATGGGAGTGGGAAACCATGGGGAATTTAATCAGAGCAAAAGCGCAGTGCAGTAGGGCTTGCCAAAGGCTACCGGAAACAATTTACGCCTTGTCGATTGGTGTACGATTGCCCTTTGTTCCGCCGACCACACCGGAGAGATGGTGGGTGCGCACAAAGCAGTGCACCATGGGGCTGGAAAACCATGGGGAATGAAACCAGAGCAAAAGCGCAGTGCAGTAGTGCTTGCCAAAGGCGAACGGAAACAATGTACGGCTCATCGATTGGTGTCCAATTGCCCTTGGTTCCGCCGACCACACTGGAGAAATGGTGGGTGCGCACACAGCAGTGCACCATGGGGCTGGAAAACCATGGGGAATTCAATCAGAGCAAAAGCGTAGCGCAGTATGGCTTGCCAAAGGCTACCGGAAACAATTTACGGCTCGTCGATTGGTGTCTGATTGCCCCTGGTTCCGCCGACCACACCGTTGAAATGGTGGGTGCGCACACAGTAGTGCACCATGGGACGGGGAAACCATGGGGGATTTAATTAGAGCAAAAGCGCAGAACAGTAGGGCTTGCCTAAAGGCTACCGGAAACAATTTACGGCTCGTCCATTGGTGTCCGATTGCCCTTGGTTCTGCCGACCACACCGGAGAAATGGTGGGTGCGCACACAGTAGTGCACCATGGGGCTGGGAAACCATGGGGAATTTAATTAGAGCAAAAGCGGAGCGTAGTAGGGCTTGCCAAAGGCTATTGGAAACAATTTACGGCTGGTTGATTGGTGTCCGATTGCCCCTTGTTCCGCCGACCTAACCGGAGAAATGGTAGGTGCGCACACAGAAGTGCACCATGGGGCTGGGAAACCATGGGGAATTTAATCAGACCAAAAGCACAGCACAGTAGAGCTTGCCAAAGGCTACCGGAAACAGTTTACGGCTCGTCGATTGGTGTCTGATTGCCCCTGGTTCCGCGGACCACACCGGAGAAATGGTGGGTGCGCTCAGAGCATTGCACCATGGGGCTGGGAAACCATGGGGAATTTAATCTAAGCAAAAGTGCAGAGCAATAGGGCTTGCCAAAGGCAACGGGAAACAATTTATGGCTCGTCGATTGGTGTCCGATTGCCCCTAGTTCCGCCAACCACACCGGAGAAATGGTGGGTGCACACACAGCAGTGCACCATGGGGCTGGGATACCATGGGGAATTTACTCAGAGCAATAGCACAGTGCATTAGGGCTTGCCAAATGTTACCGGAAATAATTTACGGCTCATTGATTGGTGTCCGAATGCCCCTGGTTCCGCCGACCATACCGGAGAAATGGTGGGTGCGCACACGGTAGTGCACCATGGGGCTGGGAAACCATGGGGAATTTAGTCAGAGCAAAAGCGGAGCGCAGTAGGGCTTGCCAAAGGCTACCGGAAACAACTATGGCTCGTCGATTGGTGTCCGATTGCCCTTGGATCCGCCGACCACACCGGGGAAATGATGGGTACGCACACAGCAGTGCACCATGGGGCTGGGAAACCATGGGTAATTCAATCAGAGCAAAAGCGTAGTGCAGTAGGGCTTGCCAAAGGCTACCGGAAAATATTTTCCGCTCGTCCATTGGTGTCTGATTGCCCCTGGTTCCGCTGACCACACCAGAGAAATGGTGGGTGCGCACACAGCAGTGCACCATGGGGTTGGGTAACCATGGGGAATTTAATCAGAGGAAAAGCGCAGCGCGGTAGGGCTTGCCGAAGGCTACCGGAAACAATTTATGGCTCGTCGATTGGTGTCCGATTGCCCCTGGTTCCGCCGACCACACCGGAGAAATAGTGGGTGCGCACACAGCAGTGCACCATGGGGCTGGGAAACCATGGGGAATTTAATCAGAGCAAAAGCGTAGCGCAATAGGGCTTGCCAAAGGCTATGGGAAACAATTTACGGCTTGTCGATTGGTGTCTGATTGCCCCTGGTTCCGCCGTCCACACCGGAGAAATGGTGGGTGCGCACACAGCAGTGCACCATGGGGCTGGGAAACCATGGGGAATTTAATAAGAGCAAAAGCGCAGCGCAGTAGGGCTTGCCAAAGGCTACCGGAAACAGTTTACGGCTCGTCGATTGGTGTCTGATTGCCCCTGGTTCCGCAGACCACACCAGAGAAATGGTCGGTGCGCACACAACAGTGCACCATGGGGCTGGGAAACCATGGAGAATTTGATCAAAGGAAAAGTGCAGTGCAGTAGGGCTTGCCAAAGGCTACCGGAAACAATTTACGGCTCGTCCATTGGTGTCCGATTGCCCCTGGTTCTGCCGACCACACCGGAGAAATGGTGGGTGTGCACACAGCAGTGCACCATGGAGCTGGGAAACCATGGGGAATTGAATCAGAGCAAAAGCACAGCACAGTAGGGCTTGCCAAAGGCTACCGGAAACAATTCACGGCTCGTCGATTGGTCTCCGATTGCCCCCGGTTTCGCCGACCACACCGGAGAAATGGTGGGTGCGCACACAGCAGTGCACCATGGGGGATTGAATCAGCGCGAAAGCGCAGCGCAGTAGGGCTTGCCAAAGGCTACCGGAAACAATTTCAGACTCGTCGATTGGTGTTCGATTGCCCCTGGTTCTGCCGACCACACCAAATAAATGGTGGGTGCGCACACAGTAGTGCACCATGGGGCTAGGAAACCATAGGGAATTTCATCAGAGAAAAAGCGCAACACAATAGGGCTTACCAAAGGCTACCGGAAACAATTTACGGCTTGTCGATTGGTGTCCGGTTGCGCCTGGTTCCGCCGACCACACCGGAGAAATGGTGGGTGCACACACAGCAGTGCACCACGGGGCTGGGAAACCATGGGGGATTTAATCAGAGCAAGAGCGCAGCACAGTATGGCTTGCCAAAGGCTACCGGAAACAATTTACGGCTCGTAGATTGGTGTCCGATTCCCCCTGGTTCCGCCAACCTCACTGAAGAAATGGTGGGTGCGCACACAGCAGTGCACCATGGGGCTGGGAAACGATGGGGAATTTAATCAGAGCAAAAGCGCAGCGCAGTAGGGCTTGCCAAAGGCTACCGGAAACAATTTACGGCTCGTCGATTGGTGTCCGATTGCCCTTGGTTCCGCCGACCACACCGGAGTAATGGTGGGTACACAAAGAGCAATACACCATGGTACTGGGAAACCATGGGGAATTTAATCAGAGCAAAAGCGCAGCGCAGTAGGGCTTGCCAAAGGCTACCGGAAACAATTTAGGCCTCATCGATTGGTGTCCGATTACCCTTTGTTCCGCCGACCACACCGGAGAAATGGTGGGTGTGCACACAGCAGTGCACCATGGGGCAGGAAAACCATGGGGAATTAAATCAGAGCAAAAGCGCAGCGCAGTAGGGCTTGCCAAAGGCTAACGGAAACAATTTACGGCTCATCGATTGGTGTCCGATTGCCCTTGGTTCCGCCGACCACACCGGAGAAATGGTGGGTGCGCACACAGAAGTGCACCATGGGGCTGGAAAACCATGGGGAATTTAATCAGAGCAAAAGCCAGCGCATTAGGGCTTGCCAAAGGCTACCGGAAACAATTTACGGCTCATCGATTGGTGCCCGATTGCACCTGGTTCCGCCGACCACACCGTAGAAATGGTGGGTGCGCACATAGCATTGCACCATGGGACGGGGAAACCTTGGGGAATTTAATCAGAGCAAAAGCGCAGCATAGTAGGGCTTGCCTAAAGACTACTTGAAACAATTTACGGCTCTTCCATTGGTGTCCGATTGCCCTTGGTTCTGCCGACCACACCGGAGAAATGGTGGGTGCGCACACAGTAGTGCACCATGGGGCTGGGAAACCATGGGGAATTTAATTAGAGCAAAAGCGCAACGTACTAGGGCTTGCCAAAGGCTACCGGAAACAATTTACGGCTGGTTGATTGGTGTCGGATTGCCCCTTGTTCCTCCGACCTCACCGGAGAAATGGTGGGTGCGCACACAGCAGTGCACCATGGGGCTGGGAAACCATGGGGAATTTAATCAGACCAAAAGCACAGCACAGTAGGGCTTGCCAAAGGCTACCGGAAACAATTTACGGCTCGTCGATTGGTGTCTGATTGCCCCTGGTTCCGCCGACCACACCGGAGGAATGGTGGGTGCGCACACAGCAATGCACCATGGGGTTTGGAAACCATGGGGAATTTAATCAGAGCAAAAACGCAGCACAGTAGGACTTGCCAAAGGCTACCGGAAACAATTTATGGCTCGTCGATTGGTGTCAGATTGCCCCTGGTTCCGTCGACCACACCGGAGAAATGGTGGGTGCGCACACAGCAGTGCACCATGGGGCTGGGAAACCATGGGGAATTTCATCAGAGCAAAAGTGCAGCGCAGTAGGGCTTGCCAAAGGCTACTTTAAACAATTTACGGCTTGACAATTGGTGTCTGATTGCCCCTGGTTCCGCCGACGAAACCGGAGAAATGGTGGGTGCGCACAGAGTAGTACACCATAGGGCTGGGAAACCATGGGGAATATAATCAGAGCAAAAGCGTAGCGCCGTAGGGCTTGCCAAAGGCTACCGGAAACAATTTACGGCTCGTCGATTGGTGTCCGATTGCCCCTGGTTCTGCCGACCACACTGGAGAAATGGTGGGTACGCACACAACACTGCACCATGGGGCTAGGAAACCATGGGGAATTGAATCAGTGCAAAAGCGCTGTGTAGTAGGGCTTGCCAAAGGCTACAGGAAACAATTTATGGTTGTCCATTGGTGTCCGATTGCCCCTGGTTCCGCTGACCACACCGGAGAAATGGTGGGTGCGCACACAGCAGTGCACCATGGGGCTGGGAAACCATGGGATTTCATCAGAGCAAATGTGCAGCGCAGTAGGGCTTGCCAAAGGCTACCGAAAACAATTTACGGCTCGACGATTGGTGTCTGATTGCCCCTGGTTCCGCCGACCAAACCGGAGAAATGGTGGGTGTGCACAGAGCAGTGCACCATGGGGTTGGGAAACCATGGGGAATTTAATCAGAGCAAAAGTGTAGCGCTGTAGGGCTTGCCAAAGGCTACCGGAAACAATTCACGGCTCGTCGATTGGTGTCCGATTGCCCCTGGTTCCGCCGACCACACCGGAGAAATGGTGGGTACGCACACAACAGTGCACCATGGGGCTGGGAAACCATGGGGAATTTAATCAGAGCAAAAGCGCGGTGCACTAGGGCTTGCCAAAGGCTACTGGAAACAATTCACGGCTCGTTGATTGGTGTTCGATTGCCCCTGGTTCCGCCGACCACACCGGAGAAATGGTGGGTGCGCACACAGTAGTGCACCATGGGGCTGGGAAACCATGGTGAATTTCATCAAAGTAAAAGCGCAGTGCAGTAGGGCTTGCCAAAGGCTACCGGAAACAGTTTACGGCTGGTCGATTGGTGTCCGATTGCCCCTTGTTCCGCCGACCTTACCGAAGAAATGGTGGGTGCCCACACAGCAATGCACCATGGGGTTGGGAAACCATGGGGAATTTAATCGTAGCAAAAGCACACCACAAAAGGGCTTGCCAAAGGCTACCGGAAACAATTTACGGCTCGTCGATTGGTGTCCAATTGCCCCTGGTTCAGCTGACCACACCGGAGAAATGGTGGGTGCGCACAGAGCAGTGCACCATGGGGCTGGGAAACAATGGGGAATTTAATCTAAGCAAAAGTGCAGAGCAATAGGGCTTGCCAAAGGCTACCGGAAACAATTTACGGCTCGTTGATTGGTGTCCGATTGCCCCTGGTTCCGCCGACCACACCGGAGAAATGGTGGGTGCGCACACGGTAGTGCACCATGGGGCTTGGAAACCATGCGGAATTTAATCAGAGCAAAAGCGGAGCGCAGTAGGGCTTGCCAAAGGCTACCGGAAACAATTTACGGCTCGTCGATTGGTGTCCGATTGCCCCTGGTTCCGCCGACCACACCAGAGAAATGGTGGGTACACACACAGAAGTGCACCATGGGGCTGGGAAACCATGGGGAATTCAATCAGAGCAAAAGCGTAGCGCAGTAGGGCTTGCCAAAGGCTACCGGAAAGAATTTTCGGCTCGTCCATTGGTGTCTGCTTGCCCCTGGTTCCGCTGACCACACCGGAGAAATGGTGGGTGCGCACACAGCAGTGCACCATGGGGTTGGGTAACCATGGGGAATTTAATCCGAGAAAAAGCGCAGAGCAGTAGGGCTTGTCGAAGGCTACCGGAAACAATTTATGGCTCGTCGATTGGTGTCCGATTGCCCCTGGTTCTGCCGACCACACCGGAGAAATAGTGGGTGCACACACAGCAGTGCACCATGGGGCTGGGAAACCATGGGGAATTTAATCAGAGCAAAAGCGCATTGCAATAGGGCTTGTCAAAGGCTACCGAAAACAATTTACGGCTTGTCGATTGGTGTCCGATGGCCCCTGGTTCCGCCGTCCACACCGGAGAAATGGTGGGTGCGCACAAAGCAGTGCACCATGGGGCTGGGAAACCATGGGGAATTTAATTAGAGCAAAAGCGCAGCGCAGTAGGGCTTGCCAAAGGCTACCAGAAACAATTTATGGCTCGTCGATTGGTGTCTGATTGCCCCTGGTTCCGCCGACCACACCGGAGAAATGGACGGTGCGCACACAACTCTGCACCATGGGGCTGGGACACCATGGGGAATTGGATCAGAGGAAAAGTGCAGCGCAGTAGGGCTTGCCAAAGGCTACCGGAAACAATTTACGGCTCGTACATTGGTGTCCAATTGCCCCTGGTTCTACCGACCACATCGGAGAAATGGTGGGTGCGCACACAGCAGTGCACCATGGGGCTGGGAAACCATGGGGAATTTAATCAGAGCAAAGGCACATCACAGTAGGGCTTGCCAAAGGCTACCAGAAACAATTTACGGCTCGTCGATTGGTGTCCGATTGCCCCTGGTTCCGCCGACCACACCGGAAAAATGGTGGGTGCGCACACAGCAGTGTAACATGGGGAATTGAATCAGAGCGAAAGCGCAGCGCAGTAGGGCTTGCCAAAGGCTACTAGAAACAATTTACGACTCGTCGATTGGTGTTCGATTGCCCCTGGTTCCGCCGACCACACCAGATATATGGTGGGTGCGCACACAGCAGTGCACCATGGGGATAGGAAACCATGGGGAATTTCAACAGAGCAAAAGCGCAACGTAGTAGGGCTTACCAAAGGCTACCGGAAACAATTTACGGCTCGTCGATTGGTGTCCGATTGCCCCTGGTTCCGCCAACCACACCGGAGAAATGGTGGGTGCACACACAGCAGTGCACCATGGGGCTGGGAAACCATGGGGAATTTAATCAAAGCAAAAGCGCAACGCAGTAGGGCTTGCCAAAGGACTGAAAACAATTTACAACTCGTCGATTGGTGTCCGATTGACCTTGGTTCCGTCAACCACACCGGAGAAATGGTGGGTGCACACACAACAGTACACCATGGGGCTGGGAAACCATGGTGAATTTGATCAGAACAAAAACGCAGCTTAGTAGGGCTTTCCAAAGGCTACCAGAAACAATTTACGGCTCGTCGATTGGTGTCTGATTGCCCCTAGTTTCGCCGACCACACTGGAGAAATGGTGGGTGCGCACACAATACTGCACCATGGGGCTGAGAAACCATGGGGAATTTAATCAGAGCAAAAGCGCAGCGCAGTAGGGCTTGCCAAAGGCTACCGGAAACAATTTACGGCTTGTCGATTGGTGTCCGATTGCCCCTGATTCTGCCGACCACAACGGAGAAATGGTGGGTGCGCACACAGCAGTGCACCATGGGGCTGGGGAACCATGGGGAATTTAATCAGAGCAAAAGCGCAGCGCAGTAGGGCTTGCCAAAGGCTACCGGAAACAATTTACGGCTCGTCGATTGGTGTCCGATTGCCCCTGGTTCCGCCGACCACACCGGAGAAATGGTGGGTGCGCACACAGCAGTGTAACATGGGAAATTGAATCAGAGCGAAAGCGCAGCGTAGTAGGGCTTGCCAAAGGCTACTGGAAACAATTTACGACTCGTCGATTGGTGTTCGATTGCCCCTGGTTCCGCCGACCACACCAGAGATATGCTGGGTGCGCACACAGCATTGCACCATGGGGATAGGAAACCATGGGGAATTTCATCAGAGCAAAAGCGCAACGTAGTAGGACTTACCAAAGGCTACCGGAAACAATTTACGGCTCGTCGATTGGTGTCCGATTGCCCCTGGTTCCGCCAACCACACCGGAGAAATGGTGGGTGCGCACACAGCAGTGCACCATGGGGCTGGGAAACCATTGGGAATTTAATCAGAGCAAAAGCGCAACGCAGTAGGGCTTGCCAAAGGACTGAAAACAATTTACAGCTCGTCGATTGGTGTCCGATTGACCTTGGTTCCGTCGACCACACCGGAGAAATGGTGGGTGCGCACACAACAGTACACCATGGGGCCGGAAACCATGGGGAATTTGATCAGAACAAAAACGCAGCGTAGTAGGGCTTGCCAAAGGCTACCGGAAACAATTTACGGCTCGTCGATTGGTGTCCGATTGCCCCTAGTTCCGCCGACCACACCGGAGAAATGGTGGGTGCGCACACAATACTGCACCATGGGGCTCAGAAACCATGGGGAATTTAATCAGAGGAAAAGCGCAGCGCAGTAGGGCTTGCCAAAGGCTACCAGAAACAATTTTCGGCTTGTCGATTGGTGTCCGATTGCCCCTGGTTCTGCCGACCACAACGGAGAAATGGTGGGTGCGCACACAGCAGTGCACCATGGGGCTGGGGAACCATGGGGAATTTAATCAGAGCAAAAGCGCAGCGCAGTAGGGCTTGCCAAAGGCTACCACAAACAATTTACGGCTCGTCGATTGGTGTCCGATTGCCCCTGGTTCCGCCGACCACACTGAAGAAATGGTGGGCACGCACTCAGCAGTGCACCATGGGGCTGGGAAACCATGGGGAATTTAATCAGAGCAAAAGCGCAGCGTAGTAGGGCTTGCCAAAGGCTACCGGAAATATTTTACGGCTCGTCAATTAGTGTCCAATTGCCCCTGGTTCCGCCGACCACACCGGAGAAATGGTGGTGCGCACACAGTAGTGCACCATGGGGCTGGGAAACCATGGGGAATTTAATCAGAGCAAAAGCGCAACGCAGTAGGGCTTGCCAAAGGCTACCGGAAATAATTTACGGCTCGTCGATTGGTGTCCGATTGCCCCTGGTTCCGCCGACCACACCGGAGAAATGGTGGGTGCGCACACAGCAGTGCACCATGGGGCTGGGAAACCATGGGGAATTTAATCAGAGCAAAAGCGCAACGCAGTAGGGCTTGCCAAAGGCTACCGGAAATAATTTACGGCTCGTCGATTGGTGTCCGATTGCCCCTGGTTCCGCCGACCACACCGGAGAAATGGTGGGTGCGCACACAGCAGTGCACCATGGGGCTGGGAAACCATGGGGAGTTTAATCAGAGCAAAAGCGCAGCGCAGTAGGGCTTGCCAAAGGCTACCGGAAACAATTTACGGCTCGTCAATTGGTGTCCGATTGCCCCTGGTTCCGCCGACCACACCAGAGATGTGGTGGGTGCGCACACAGCAGTGCACCATGGGGCTAAGAAACGATGGGGAATTTCATCAGAGCAAAAGCGCAGCGCAGTAGGGCTTGCTAAAGGCTACCGGAAACAATTTACGGCTCATCGATTGGTGTCCAATTGCCCCTGTGTATGTAATTGTGCATGTGTGTGTGTGTGTATGTGTGTGTGTGTGTGTGTGTGTGTGTGTGTGTGTACATGTGGTCCCTTGTGCCTTTTTGTATTTGTGTATATGTTTAGTGCTGTGTGTGTGTGTGTGTATATGTGTATGTGTGTATGTGTGTGTGTGTGTATGTGTGTATGTGTGTGTGTATATACACACGTGGTCCCTTGTGCCTTATTGTATTTGTGTTTGTGTTTGTGTATGTATTCAGCAGTGTGTATGTGTGTGTGTATGTGTGTGTGT
>SZWC01006325.1:0-16625 GCA_023375785.1 Penium margaritaceum | reverse complement strand
TCTCTTCCCCACTACCTCCCTGCTCTTCCCCACTTCCACTCTGCTCTTCCCCACTGCCACCCTGCTCTTACCCACTACCACCCTGCTCTTCCCCACTACCACCCTGCTCTTCCCCACTGCCACCCTGCTCTTCCCCACTGCCACCCTGCTGTTCCCCACTGACTTCCTCCTCTTCCCCATTAACTCCCTCCTCTTGCCCACGGGCCTCCTGCTCTTCACTACTAGCGGACTGCTCTTCAGCGCTAGCTTCCGGTTCGGACTCGCTGGCTCTCTGCTCCTCCCCCCATTCTCCCTCCTCTTCCCTGCTGGCACATTGCTTTTCTTTCACAGCAGTGCTCTGCTCCGCGAACGTGGACGTTGTCTGCTCATGCACCTTGTCATCGTTCTGCTGTGCTGCTTTGCTCCGCAGCTTGGCTACTTTTCCATCCTTCTGCCGCTCTACTCCACCACTCTTCTGTTTCTCTGCTCCGCCATCCTTCTATAGTTGTCCTCTACCACTCTTCTGTTGCGCTGCTCCGCCACTCTTCTGTTGCACTGCTCTGCCACTCTTCTGCTACGCTGCTCCGCCACTCTTCTGTTGCGCTGCTCCGCCACTCTTCTGTTGCACTGCTCCGCCACTCTTCTGTTGCGCTGCTCCGCCGCTCTTCTGTTGCACAGCTCCGCCACTCTTCTGTTGCACTGTTCCGCCATTGCTCTCTTGCACTGCTCCGCCACTGCTCTGTTGCACTGCTCCGCCGCTGCTCTGTTACACTGCTCCGGCACTGCTCTGTTGCACTGCTCCGCCACTCTTCTATTGCTCTGCTCCGCCACTCTTCTGTTGCGCTGCTCCGCCACTCTTCTGTTGCACAGCTCCACCACTCTTCTGCGGCGTTGCTCCGCCACTGTTCTGTTACACTGCTCTGCCACTTTTGTGTTGCAGTGCTCCGCCACTCTTCTGTTGCACTGCTCCGCCACTCTTCAGTTGCACTGCTCCGCCACTCTTCCGTTGCACTGCTCCGCCACTCTTCAGTTGCACTGCTCCACCACTCTTCTGTTGCACTGCTCCGCCACTCTTCTGTTGCACTACTCCGCCACTCTTCTGTTGCGCTGCTCCGCCACTCTTCTGTTGCGCTGCTTCGCCACTCTTCTGGTGCGCTGCTCCGCCACTCTTCTGTTGCACTGCTCCGCCACTCTTTTGTGGCACTGCTCTGCCAGTCTTCTTGCACACAACTGCTTTGCCACTCGCCAGTTGCTCTTCCCCACTGCTTTTTTGCTCTGCCGCTTTGGTACTCTTCTGCTGCTCTGCTCCGTTACTCTTCTGCTCCGCCGGCTTGCCCCTTTTTTTATGGAAAACTCCACCACTCGTCTGCAGCCCTGCTCCCCCAGTCTTCAGCTCCAACGATCTGCCACTCTTCTGCTCTGCCGATTTGCCGCCTTTCTGGGTCTAAGCTCCACCACTCTTCTGCTGCGCGGAGGCACTTTTCTACACCCCCAACCTGCCAAACTTATGCCCCGGAGCAACACCACCCTTCGGGCTTTGTGCCATAGGAATCTGCTCTAGCCTTCTATTGCCCACGGAATCCGTTGGCGGATCATTCACCATTTCCTGCAGAATCACCATAGATGACGGGAACAAACATAACACAGACATGCAAGAACCAAGGTATGAAAGAAAAGTTAAGGAGGACAAGACACGGGCACGGACATTTTCAGAACGTTGAACTCACCCCATCACCGTGCTCGCACTGCAAGGTTGTGGAGAACTGAGGAGTTGCCCCAGTTTCGTGAGAGGCCAGGCTGCTTGTCAACCTCCGGAACATACCAATGAAAAGTTGCACAATGACATAAACATTATTAGGCAAACATTTAAAGATTTCATGAATTGTTGCGAACTACATCATGCGCATGTGATGGCGACATCCATCACCAGTACCTTCATTTTTGCCATTGTTGACGTGCACGTGTTGTTCCACTCTTCGTCATCAACACCTGTGAAGGGAATTATGTCCATCAGATACAGAATGTAGACCGTAGGGAAAAGAATTATAATCTGTCTTCTCTGACATACCTGTGTTCAGGGCTTCTCGAGTGTTGTTTGTTTCCCGATCGAAGGAGTTCAGCCACTCCTGAAGTTGCGAGACCAAACTGCGGGTCATGTCTTTGCATTCACAAAGAACGCACTCCATCCGTTTAAACTCTTTGAGTCTCGCAGACCACAACGGGTCATCTCCATGGACTACTTGTGGTTGCCGTGCTATTGTTACAGGATGAGGAACTGCGGGAAGAACAGTTGTGACTGCCGACCACGACGGGCCAGCAGTCTGAACAGATCGAACTGGTGGGGGTACACCGTCCTGCAATTGTTGTGCCGTTGGTCACAGTGGCAATGGGGCAGTTGCAGCTTGGAAAGAAGGCAGCAAAGGTGGTGGCTGCATGCCAGGTGGTGAACGCCGATGCCCTTGAAGTTGCAGACCCGAAGTTGCCCAACCTGTTTTCACTCGAGGTGGCGGCGGCTGCATGCCACGTGCAGAAGCATGCTCGCCTTGAGGTTGCGATGCCGGGGTTGCCCAAGTAGTCCATACTGGAGGTCGTGGAGGAGCAGGTGCCGATGTCACCACGCTAGGTGCGCAACCGGTCTGTACTAGAGGCGTTGACTGCGGCGTAGTGGGTGCAGGCGATGGCGAGGTACGTGTCCGTTGCAGCATGGCTGATGCCGACTGCCCTGAAGGCATCGCGTCTTGTCTCTGCTGAATTGTATCCAAGTCGTCCAGAGATACATTGACGTCCTCCTGCACATGGCACTTACAAAGAGTAGTCAAAAGACTTCTCGACAGTGACGGAAGAATATCTTCCCATTTTCGCAAATTACCTCGTCCGGCAGTGGTTGTCCACAGCTCACATACTCTTCAATTTCTTCAGTAGTCCATGGATCACCGTCAGCAGTAGGTGTTGTTTGCGATGCATAAGGCACCGTCTGCAGCGCAGAAGGCGCCGCATTCTGCATGGAGAAGTGACCAACCTAGAAAATGCCTTGGCGCTCATGTGTTGTGAATACACCATCGTGGCATACAAGGGTCTCACCTCTTGTGCCTCGGCCGCTTTGGCCTCATCCTCTTCTTAATCTTCATCCTCATCTTCGTCAGTCTCATCTTCATCATCGTCACCATCATCGCTATCCTCGTTGAATTCATTGTCATCATCCTCCTCAGCAACATGCATAGCCCGCTTCGAGCCCTTCCCAGGCTTCCTTGGCTTGTGCCTCTTATTAGATGGCAAATGCTGCCCATGTTTCAAAAGCGGATGATGTGAGTTTTAGGCCATGAAAGGTAACATGATTCAGAAACGACTCATTGCAGGAACAAAGCCTTACCGATTGGCACCAACGAGTTGACGCAAGCATCATCTTCCCCCAGAGGTATGCCGTGTACATTGGCCTTTTGTAACAGTCCCGTTTGCCATTTGTGACGAGCAGATCAAAGAGTCGTTGTTCTTCTGCCTTCACCTTCGACCTGAAAGGGTTCTTCTTCACCCAACGCTGCTGGTAGAACTTCTCTACATCGAGAGTCACCTTTTCTCCACTCTTGGGAATCTTTGAAGCTGTACACTTTCGAATCGTCGTCTGGGCCCACCACCCTTGCATGTACAGCCACCACGTTGCCGGATCCTGCCTTGTGGAAGGCTCCAATTTCAAAAATGCTTTGGAGGAAGGCCGGGAGTTCAACTGTTGAAACATGCCGTCACCTGTGTTCCTCTGCATGGAACCAACTCCAAAACCTCGCTCTTTGTTCTCGTGGAGCCATTGGTCTTGCGGCGCCGTTACCTCTTCAAGATCTGGCAAAGACTCAGGCAACACTTAAGCAGTCACTCTCGGTCGAAGAGCAGAAAGACATTGCGGTTGTCAGTTTCTACTCATCTTGTGCCGTGGCCACTAACTTGAAGTCATCCCAGTTCACCCAGCTTGGCCACTTGACATCGCATTGGCTGTCCGCATGTACATGCTGTTGCTGTTACTGCGTTGGTTCCGTCTGCTCTTGCTGTTGTTGCCGCGAGACCAGAGATCATCACTGCTGTTGCTGTTCTTGCTGCTGCCGCCGCAGCCGTGGTTCTTGCTCCCGATGGAGCGGTGGCTCCTCCTGCAGCTGCTGCTGCTGTTGCTGCAGATGGAACGCCACCTGATGCTGCTGCAAAAGTGACTGCAACGACTGTTGCTGCTGTACCTGATGTGGTATTTGCTGTTGTGGAAACTGGTGCCCCTGTGGGAACTGCTACATTTGCGGGAAAATGCTGCTACTACTACTGCTGCAGGTGCTGCTGCTGCCCTTGCTGCAGCTGCTGCTGCAAGTGCTGCTACTGTAAGTGCTGCTGATGCTGCTGCTGTATGTGCTGCTACTACAGGTGCTGCTACTGCCCGTGCTTCTGCTGCTGTGGTAACTGTTGTTGCTACTGAAGCTACACACGCATCTGCTACTGTTGCCACTGCTGTTGCAGCTGCTGCTGATGTAGTGGCTGCTGATGCTCTGGTGTTGCCATCAATGGTTGTTGCTGCAGCATCGTTTTCTGTTGAAGTACGAAGGCTGGCCTTGAGTCTGGCTGTGCGTATGGCTGCTGCTGATGTGGGAAATGCTGTTGTGCGAAATGTTGCTGAGGGAACTGCTGCTGTGGGAATTGTTGCTACGGGAACTGCTGGTGTGGAAATTGATGCTGTGGGAACATCTGTGGCAGTGACTCTGGCTGTGGTGATAAATGCTGCTGTGGAAACTGCTGTTCCTGCTGCTGCTGTGTGTAGGATTGCTGCAGCTTTTCAAAATCGACCTGCTGTTGCTGCTGCTGTTGTGTGTAATTCTGTTGCAGGTGAGACCACTGTCGTTGCTCCTGTAGTTGTGGCTACTGCTCCTGCTGTTGCGGCTGTTGCTCTTGCTGTTGCGCCTGCTGCTCCTGCTGTTGCGCCTGCTGCTCCTGCTGTTGCGCCTGCTACTCCTGCTGTTGCGGCTGTAGCTCCTGCTATTGCGGCTGCTGCTCCTACTATTGCAGCTGCTACTCCGGCTGCTGCTCCTGCTGTTGCGGCTGCTGCTCCTACTCGTGTACATGCAGCTACTATTCTTGCACATGAGGCTGCTGCTCTTGCACGCATGCTTGCTCCTGCACAGGAGTCTACACCTCCTGCATACGCTGTAGCCACTCTTGCTACTGCTGTTGTGGCTCCTGCAGATGCTGACCCTGCACGTACAGTAGCGACTCCTGCTCATACCGCACATCTTGCTGCTACAAACTGGACTACAACCCACATTGCCCCTACAGGCCATCCATCTCGGCGTTCTCCGCGATCAGCACTCCCAGCAATGACGTCTACATGCACTACTGAAAAAAATCATCACACGGAGGATGTATCTCGCCGCCGCCGCTGCTACAAGATCTCGCCGCCGCCGCTGCAAGAACTCGCCGCCGCCGCTGCAAGAACTCGCCGCCGCCGCTGCTCCAAGAACTCGCCGCCGCCGCCGCTACAAGATCTCGCCGCCGCCGCTGCAACATCTCGCCGCCGCCACTGCAAGATCTCACTGCCGCCGCTGCAAGAACTCGCCGCCGCCGCTGCAAGAACTCAGGACGTTGTTGAATGCTAGAGAGCGGCCTACCGTGCTCAGTAGGATACCAAAGCAGTGCATGCGATTCTGCTGCCAATGCTACTATTGATGCTGCTGGCGATACTAGTGGCGGTGCTACTGATGCTGATGGCGATGCTGACAATGTTGGCGATTTAGGTAACGTTACTGCTGTCGTTGCTGCTGGCCCTACCCATGCTGCGCGGAGGGAGGCCGTGAGATGACTGAGAAGCGAAGTCGACTTCAGTGTTGGAGGGACGGGCTAAAAGCGAGCAACTAGTGAGTCGAGCTCGAAACAAACACGTCGAAACCGAACAAAATGACTGCCGAGTCCCATAAAAATATCCGCGGTGACAGGAAAATGATCTGCGGCTCGACTGCCGATACCAGACGTTCCATCTCGGAACGTGTCACCAACAAAAAAACGTATGCGGTCTGGCGTAACAAGACGCGGAGATAAATCTTGTTAATAACATCCACTGCGAGACTTCATGTTACGCGAAAGCTATTGTCACTCGTCAGTCTAAGTTGTCAGACGATGTGTTCCATAAGCGTACACGGAAAGCAGCCAGATTTTGTTTCCTACGCATTCAGCAAAAGCTCACGATCGGAAAGACGTTGATTTCGGCTGTTAGTTACGCGGTCAGGAGTCATTGCATTATCCGTTCATCGTCGGTGGAACCTCGTACGTTCCGCCAAGAGCTTGCTAACCTTGTTTGCAAATGGAAATGCGCTTCGACAGCATGAAAGGTTCCATGTACAATACAAAATGCACATCCCAATGCCGTTTAAACGCCGTTTGTGAACGAATTTTGTTGCGCTGACAACGTGGCACCAATGCATTGGAAAGCAGCCCGATGGACGGAAGGAAGGACAGTGGTCTGCATGTGGACATGCAGACGTGAAGGACACGACAGCAAGGCACACATGGTCCACGTAGACCTCAGCAGCATACACGTGGCTTAGATTGTGCGTTGACGTGGCAGATATGTATCTATGGGGATAATGGATTTCTGTTGTCAGTGGTCGAAAATGTATGTTTTTCTATATATTCTTTTCAGAAGGTCACCATATAGGGACTCTTCGATAGACAGGTCTTTCTCCATGAGCGAGTAATATGGACACCGTTAGATTTGCTTATCGGACAGTGATCGTGGGGTGATGACTTTTCTCTATGTAATTTTCAGATGGTCGTCATGTAAGGACTCATCGATAGACATGTTTTGTTCAATGCGTCAGGAAAACGGACACCGTTAGATGTACTTATCGGATAGTCGAAGTGAAGTGACGCTTTTTTGAGACGAAAATTGCTACACTCGACTGAATGTTGCCACTAAATAATACGTTCAGATTGTCCAATTTTTGCAGGTTTACGTTTGGAGCTACATGTGTCGGCTTTTGAAGCCATAGTTGATGAAATTGATGGCATTGCAGATAAGTGGGTATTTGGCTATGGTGTGCACAGTATTTGGCCGAGGGCAGCAGTTTTGGGATACCTCTTGTTTGTACCACCATGTGAAATTTCAAGTATACTAGTTTGTGACGGTTGGTCGTGTAAATTGTTTGTTTAGCCGAAGAGTTCAAATTTGTTACAGTTCAATTTATTACAATGTCGTCATTGACGGTGGTGCATGCATGTGCACATGCAGTGGACGTGTGGTTGGGGATCGAACACATCCGACGCTAAGCGTCAATCGTTTTGGACCGTCCGACATGAGATATCGCCATTGATCAGGTTTCGAACAGATTCATGCATCCGATGTGGACGTCGTCGATGCGGATCTCTTCTGTTCTGGTTACGAGAACAATGACTGTCCATGTCACAGCTGAGTACCTGCATTTCTTACGAGACTAATGTTTTCGTACGACGGGCCTTGTTCGAGCTTTTTTACGAGGTCGATCGTATCCACAGAGCAGCAAATATGCTGTAGAATACACAATAGACCTCCCAAAGCCATGTGGACGCCGTTTGCGAACGAATCTTCCTGCGCTGATTACGTGGCACCAATGCATTTGGACGCAGCCCGATGCGCAAAAGGAAGGACAATGCTTCGCATTTGGACATGTAGACGCGAACACGATAGACAGGCTTTGTTCCACGATGCTCCACGCAGACCTCGGCATCGTACACGTGGCTTAGGTTGCACGTTGACGTTGCAGATAAGAATCAATTGGGATAATTCATTTATGTCGTCATTGATCATTTATCGATTTTCTCTACATGATTTTCTCAGATCGTTGCCATGTAGGGACTCTTTGATAGAAAAGTTTTGTACCATGCGCGAGAAATACGGGCACCGTTAGATGTGCGTAACCGACGGTTAGCGTGGGATGTCGATTTTCTTACATGTAATTGTCAGACGATCGCCATGTACGGACTCTTCGATAGACAGGTTTTGTTTCATGCGCAAGAATAGCGAGCACCGTTAGATGTAATTATCGGACGGTAGACATGGGGTAAGGCTTTTTTGAGACGGGGATGGCTACCCTCGATTGAAAGTCGCCACTAAATAACAGTTTTAGATTGTCCAATTTCCGCAGCTCGACGTTTCGAGCTACATGTTTCGGCTTTTGAAGCTATAGTTGACCAAATAGTATGTGTCGTAGATAAGTGGGTATTTGGCTATTATGTACACAATATTTGGCCGATGGTAGCAGTTTTCGGATACCTCTCGTTTGTACCACCATGTGAAATTTCAAGTATACTAGTTTGTGAGGTTGGTCGTGTAAACTGTTGGTTTAGCCAAAGAGTTGAAATCTGTTCCAGTTCAACTTAGCAATGTCGTCATTGACGGTGGTGCATGCATGTGGACATGCAGTTGACGTGTGGTCGGCGATCGAACACATCCGACGCTAAGGCGCAATCGTTTTGGACTGTCCGACATGAGATATCGGCCATCGATCTGGTTTTGAACAGATTCATGCGTTCGATGTGGACGACGTAATGGATCTCTTCTGTTCTGGTTACGAACAATGACTGTCCATGTCACAGTTGACTACCTGCGTTACTTACAAGTCCAATGTTCTCGCACAACGGACCTCATTGGAGCTGTTTTATGACAATGATGACGTGTCCACGAGAGCAGCAAATCTGCTGTACAATACAAAAGAAACCTCCCAACACCATGTGGATGCCGTTTTCGAATGAATCTTCTTGCGCTGATTACGTGGCACTAATGGATTTGGACGCAGCCCGATGCACAGAAGGAAGGAAAATGCTCTACATGTGGACATGCAGACGCGAAGAACACGATAGCACTCTAGACATGGTCTACGCAGACCTCGGTATCGTACACGTGGCTTAGGTTGCGCGTTGACGTGGCGGATAAAAATCAATGGGGATACTGCATTTCTGTCGTCATCGATCGTGCATCAATTTTTTCTACATGTTCCTTTTAGATGGTCGCCATGTAGGGACTCTTCGATAGTCAGGTTTTGTACCATGCGCGAGAAATACGTGCACCGTTAGATGTGCTTATCAGATGGTGAGCGTGGGGTGTCGATTTTTCTCAAATTACCCTACTGATCTTTGATTTCGATTATAAATATTTTTTGGAGGTTTTTCATGAACGATTTTTTTTTCGACGAATTGATTAGGTACCACCTAAATAATTACTTCGACAGGTTGTGTGGATAAATTCGCTCATGGCCCGGGTTCTTTGGGCACCGTTCTGGAAAAAAACAACATTTTATGATTGTATATTGGTTCACGCTCGAAGTGAAGCGTCGCGTGCATCTTTGACTCGCTGTTTGGCATGTCTGACGTCCAAATTTGACACGTTAGACATGTCAGACAGAGTGCGCAAGCTCGTTTGCGCACGATGGCTGCGGTTAGACGCTCACTCGTAGGGCAATTTCCTCATCAACGCACGGTGTCGAGCCTGGTCTTCGAAATCAAAGATTCGACAATTTCATTCAACGGAAGTCTAGGAACTACCTAAATAACTATAATAGCGAAAACCGTGTGCAAAATCATGGAATACTTAAATTGTAATTTTGAAAAAAACGAAATCAAAGATCAGTATGGTAATTCTCAGACCCTTAGATGGTCGCCATTTACGGACTCTTCGATAGACAGGTTTTGTTCAATGCGTAAAAATAATGGGAACCGCTAGATTTGGTTATCGGACGGTAGACGTGGGGTGACGTTTTTCTGAGAAGGGGATTGCTACCCTCAATTACAACGCCACTAAGTAATATTTTCAGATCGGTGAATTTCCGTAGCTCAACGGTTCGAGCTACATGTGTCAGCTTTTGAACCTATAGTTGAAGGAATCGAATGGATCGTAGAAAAATGGGTATTTGGCTATGGTGTGCATAGTATTTGGCCGATGGTAGCAGTTTTTGAATACCTCTTGTTTGTACCGCCACGGGAAATTGCAAGTATACTAGTTTGTGACGGTTTGTTGTGTAAACTGTTGGTTTAGCCGAAGAGTTCAAATCTGTTCCAGTTGAAATGAGCAATGTCGTCATTGACGGTGGTGCATGTATGTGCACATGTAGTGGACGTGTGGTCGGGAATCGAACACATCCGACGCTAAGCGTGAATCGTTTTGGACTGTCCGACATGAGATATCGCCCATCGATCTGGTTTCGAACAGATTCATGTGTCCGATGTGGACGACGTAATGGATCTCTTCTATTCTGGTTACGAGAATAATGACTGTCAATGTCACAGCTGAACCCCCTGCGTTACTCACGAGTCCGATGTTTTCGCACGACGGACCTCGTTTGAACTGTTTTATGAGATTAATGACGTGTCCACAATGTTTCAGGCGATATGGTTGCATTCTCGACACCAGACATCAATGCATCTAGTACATAACGTGATTTCATCTGAGATGACAATGAATAACTTCCCCATAGTGGATACAAGACTGACCACTTTGGGGTTGCGTCCTCGTCCCACGGCTACAAGAAGTCTACCGTGTAACCAACGTGATAGATTATTTGCCTGCAGAATCAAATCATGTACACATGGCAATCACATGCCTTGCGCATTCACGTGGCGGATAAGCATGAATCTAAAGATAACATAAGAGAATGGAAAAGCATCTTCAAGGGTACCGATGTCATGCAAAAGCTATTTCCGCACCAAGCATTGTGTTTGAACCATCACAACGGTTTATATATACCATGGTGGTTGTTAATTCATAGTGACTGATCGGACGTTGGTCGTCTGATCGGATGGTGGTCGTCTGATCGGACGGTGGTCGTCTGATGTACATCCACTAAATATCTCTTGAACACTTGGGACGTCCGACAATGTGATCCGACGGTGGTCGTCTAGCGAAGTTGTTTTTGCACAATGAACGGGCACATTTATTCGCTATGGTTGTCCCTACTCGCGCAAGAAGTCGGTACTGAATAAATTTCAGAGGTTGCCGATGAGCAGTAAATGCAACTCGACGTTTCGAAACGTACGTCGGACTTTGAAAGCTATAGTTGATCGCTGCAGATATAAGTGGGTAGAAAGCGACCGTATTCATTGCATACGGACGTTGGTAGGGTTTTTGGGTGTTCCTTGTTGATGTTGCCATGTGGATACCACGTGGAAAATTATAAGTGTACACGTTTGTGATGGTTCGCGATGGGAACTGTGGGTTGAACGGAAGAGATGAAATTGTTCAAGTTCTACTGAGGAATGTCGTTATTGACGGTGCATGAATGTGGACATAATTTGGTACGTGTGGTGCTCGAGGTCGGGGCTCGATCTCAAACTTTAACAGTGAGGGTCAACTGTTTTGGTAACGTTCGATGAGAGAATTCAGCCATTGATCCGGTTCCGAACACATTACGATTGATGACATGGATTTTCTCTGTTCTGGTGCTGATACACATGACTGTCCCTGTGGTAGTTACACGCGGTTGGGTCCTGTTGGCAATTCTTACTCTCCTGTCCATTCGGGAACAAGCACGATGATCCAAGGAACGCCATCTTACTCCTTCTGGTTGTATACGAAAAGGATCAACTGTCCACGTTAACGTTGACGGCGATATTCACATAGCGCATCCTACGCGAGCAGGTTATTCCCTTCGTTCTCGCTGAGGCCAGTTGGCGCGATGAATTCGGCAATGCCCTGTTGTTTTTGTTGCGAGATTCACGCAAGGGTGTTCCTCTACCAGCCTCGGTTCGGTTCGCAAAAGGGCCTCGAAGTGTGCACAATATGCAGTTTCGCTTTTCGTTCTGCTCGCGGTTGTTTTTCCTGACAAGTGGTCAAGCTGGTCGTTGGTCATGTTTTGTGAATTTTCGGTGAAAATTTCTTTGTCGCTAGCGCGAACGTCGCAGGTGCAGACGTCATTCCAAACAAGATGTTGGTTTGATTGTTGATCGCGCATGCGTCAGCAAGCTCTGTCCGCGATACGGCAGTTGCACAAGACAAAGTACACAGTGCAGTTACAGCTCTGTCCACGTCAGTGTCGCCAACAGGCAAGTGTGGGGGCAGATGTTGGTACCAATGTTACGTGCTCATGTCTCCGCATCAGCCGCGGCTTGTGTCTCGTCCTGCCCGCCAACTTTGTCTTGTCTGCCGCCAGCTGCGATCCCTTCGGATGGCCGGGTTGTCGTCGGAAGATTCTCGTTGCGAGGTGGCAGGCTGTGCGAACGTTGCGGCTGCTGCTGTCTGTTTGTTTCCGAATCTGTTCCTTTGTCCTCTCTCGCTGGTCGGCTGGTCTGGCCCACTCATGTTGGCATGCCTGGAGGAGATTCTTTGTCGTATTTGTAATCTTGTGCAGTGGCTGGGAATGGCTGAGAAAGAAGTGGGTAAACACTCGCTTACTTCCTGACGTCATCAAGGTGCAGTTTGCGATGCGAAATTGGACCGTTCGCGGTTTCGCGCAGAGATCCTCGAAGGGCGCCGCTGGATGTGGTTGGATACGACAGTTGAACGCTGCTGGACACAGGCTCTTCGGACGGGCTCGGGCGGTTGTTTCGGACGCAGGTACCGGTTCCGAAAATGACTGAAATAGTCTGTAGTTCTTAACAACAACTTTGGGCGCACAGACAAAATGATTGGCCGCGCACGCAAAATCCATGGAGTACAAAGTCGGAGAGAATAATTTAATCCTGTTTTCGCTCAGTTTGGTGTCTTTCAGCGAATTACCCTACTACCTGCTAAACTCAAATAAAAAATCATTTCCCTTGGACTCGACCCTGTCGTATAATTAGGTTCCCCCCTTGTAGCCAGTGTGTAGAATTTCCTTCAAAAGAGCTTTGAAAACAAGCGGGCTCAATTTATGCCTGCACGAAGCTCTCAAAGAGGAAGATGCCAGCCAAACGATCCCTGATCGATTAATTTTGTTTGTTAGCATGCACGTTTGACCCAAAATCCTGCACTTTTTTGAATTTCGGAGACACATAAATCCACAAGGCCTTATAGCTAGTGTGCAAAGATTCAGCCCCGGATGTTTAAAATAAACAAAGCAAAATCCTTCACAAATGACTATCTGAATTTAGGCAGCAGCACGGTTAGTTGATTTGTGTGGATGAACTCTGTGTTCTCGTGGGATTTGAGCTTGAATGGCTACTTCCCATGTGCACCACGTGTTTGTGTCCTCCACATCGCATAGCTCTGACACAGCGGTTTAAATATCGGTCATTCAAATGCTATTAAGTGTCCATGGTTGTTAAGTGGTCTGTTTCTTTCAAGAATTCTATAAGCACTACCATGCTATGGCAATTCATTCCAAAGTAAGCTGGTTTTTACATGTCTTGATCTGCATAATATGATTAAAGAGCGACATGACATAGTTTCCATGATGGACACAGATTGCCACCATTAAAACCTAGGGTTTTCTAGAGTGTAAGACCAAGGTAAAGACACTATGGAAATGCGCTTGAAAGTAAAATTTGTTAAAACATTACTAAACACATGTGAAGAGATAAAGTTTTTTTAGAAATGTTACTTTCAATGGTCAGGTTCTACTACAATCTCCTTCGTGACACCCTAAAACACTTGTGGAATTTCCTCCAAGTCACTGGGTTCATATCTTGTCACTAGCCATATCTAAGTTGGCTAATCACCCTTCAGCTGCCACAACATCTTCAACCTCTAGATGACCCTTTAGTTACTGAAGGCCCTTTAATTGTAAGTGATCCTTCAGCTTCCAAGTAACCTTACAACTACGATGTGAACCTTTAGTTGGCTTGGGTGGTTATGCAACCGCCCAAGTAGTTATGTAACTCCTTGCAACCCATGGACAAGGAGAAGGTCTTCTAGACCTACTTAAGGGTGGTCAGTTCACTTAGTCAAGTATGCCTTTAGTTTCTCAACACAAGCAGTCTATTACCAAGCACTTCAGATTTCAATCAAAGCTCATCTTTCCAGCTCTCCAGTGCTCGAGGCATCACTTGGACCTTGTACAATGTACGAAGTACGTCATCACTAAGGAACCTGAGTAAGAAGGCACCCAAGACGGTCATCCTGTGGTTCAGCTACATCCAAGTCCGGTCACAAGTACTTGTTGTGTTGCTCAACTTGTATAGTTATAACACCTTCTACTACTTCGTGTTTGGTTACTAGACTTAGAGTAAGAGCTAGGTGTGTGCATTGGGATATGTGTACATATCCATTTGTGATGTATGTATCCTTTACATATTTATATGTTTTAGCTCATGGTGTGTGCTAAATCTTGTGTCCAAGTGTGCTTTCACCCACGAATGTTCTAGTTTTCTTCACATGGTATCAGATTAGAATGACGGCCAGTCTCCAAGAAGAAAAACAGACGCAAGAAAAATAAGCATCATGGATGAAGTGGAAGACCTCTGACATCTACATTACCAGGCATTCATGCAAGGACTGCAACATGGTCAAGAGCAGTGAGGCATGTTTAATCAACCCCAATTCATACACTCCACAATCAATGTATCCAAAAGTGAATTCCTATATTCTTGGATTTCTCAACATTTATGAACATGAAGGAATTTGACTAGATCCCACATATGTATTCCTTATTAAAAATGAAAATGTTTCACGTATTCTTATGACGTACGAAAGTTTTTGTTGACAGTTGATGTTCACTTTTCTGTTCACATCCCAATACAATTTTCTGTACATAGTTTCAAGGGTGAGGTGATTGGTTATATATGCGTTGTGTGGGACCCTCCAGGTTCATTTAATATCATCAGACAAATCCAATTTTGGATGATCTAACATCTATATACGAACTACACTACATTGAAGACCATGAGGGTAAAATCTGCACGGAGAGCGCGCTCGATGATAATGGTTAAAGTTTTTGAACCATTGAATACAACCCCAACCACACGGGCTCGAAGTTAGTGAATGCTAGATGAGGATAAGAGAATTCTCTTTGATTGCCTCCTACAAAATTGAAGTCGCAATCATGTATTCATTTATTGCTTTGTAGGAGTTGTGTTCAATACTCGAGTTTGAGGTAGATGCCATTGAAATAAACTCATGGAAACGTTCAGAATTCTCTGCCCTATCTAAGTTATAATTTGGCTCCTTTGGCATTCAACAAAAACAAAAACGAATAGAGGAGGATGGAGAATGTTTTCCATGCCCGTCTAGCCTCGACCACAAGTCCAACATGGCGTGGTCCCCTATTTTGACCCAACTGGAAAAGATAGAGCAACAAAATAACGAGAAGCTAAAGTCTTTGGAAATCATTCCCGGCTCTTCGAACTCAGACAAAGTACTTGGACTACACAAAAGATGCCCAACGTTTAATTAACAGTGAAGAATTTTTCCACGCACGGTAGCCGGAACATGTCCACATACACGCGCTAATGAATTCAACGTTCTATACGCGTAGTAAATCAGGCGCAAGCAGTTACTTCTCAGCGATGGAGACTAAGGGTTCGCGCGCCTTCATGACGTCTTCAGAAGGGAAATCATGAAGAACGTGCGCATAAGTTGCTAGTAGGAGAATACAAAACATTTTCTATAGGTTCGAAACCGTTTCACGATCCAACTAAATGAAGGAAGGCGATTTCGCATACAAAAAGAAATGGCAAAGCCGCCAGCACATCCGGACATCGATCATCTAAAAAGCCATGGGTAAAATATGAACGTGTCTAGAAAAATATGCCCACAACCTTTTGGAAAGCAATGCATAATAACGATAAAAAGAATGAACAATGGTTCAAAAGTTGAGACCTGTGCAAATAAAGTCTAGAGAACAGATAAATAGACACATTTTCGTCATTTTATGACACGAATACGATGAAATCACGAACAAAAAATATACAACTTTGAATTTAAGAAAAAATAATTGACATACAAGTGAAAACCTTAGAATCAAAGAAAAGTCAGGTGAAACATATCAAAAGAAGACAAACACACATGGATTATTTTGCAAACATTTCTACATTTTCATGAAAATATGATAGATGAATCATTCCATTACATTATAATTGAAATAGAATGAACAACCTAACTAATAGAGAATGAATTCTTACGAACTCGTATACAAATTGATTTGAGTAAAGAAATAGGTATGGATCTATTTGAAAATATAAAGATCATTTCATACATACAAGAATAATAATATTGATATGTATATGCATCAATATGAAGATATATACACATATCATGATAGATCTACATATAAATGAATATATGGACATGGATATACATATGGATATGGATATAAATATAAATACAAATATAAATATGGGTACATATAAATATAGATATTCATATCGGTATGGATATATATATATATAATATATATAAATATGTATAAAGAAATAGATATAGATATTGATATAAATACAAATATATATATATATATGTAGATAATGATATAGATATAAATATAGATATAGACAGAGATTTAGATGTAGATATAGATATAGATAGAGATAGAGATATATAGACATGGATATATATATATATAGATATAGGTACAAATATGGATATGAATATTGATATACATATAGATATATATAGATATAAATATAGATATAGATTAAGATGTAGATATAGATATAGATATAGATATAGATATAGATATAGATATAGATATAGATATAGATATAGATATAGATATAGATATAGATATAGATATAGATATAGATATAGA
>SZWC01006324.1:103228-118596 GCA_023375785.1 Penium margaritaceum | reverse complement strand
GGGTCGGTGGCCCGTTTTGGAGGTGGCCCGTTTTGGAGGTGGCCCGTTTTGGAGGTGGCCTGAGTGGGGACGGTCGCCTGTTTTGGAGGTGGCCCTGAGCATAGACTGATCCCGTTCCTGGAGCTAGCAGACTTACTCGCGGCACCTGTCAGCCAGTCAGCCGGTCAGCAAGTCGCAGCACCAGGGACTGGTGCCATGGCATGGCATGGCTGTAGGTTGCCTGCTGCTGCGGTGGCTCACTCGTCACAGACGTGGGAACAACATCGGCACGCGCTCTGCTTCCACGCATGTTTTTATTTATCGTGTCAGATTCTGGGGGCCACGAATTTCTCCCTCATCCCCACGCACGTTAGCAGCCTTCGTAGCATCCCCTACTTCCCTCATCATGTGAAAAAATCATCTCCTGTGCCCTACAGCGAAAGTGGAAGCACGAGCCAAAGGAGGCATCGCATCATCACCTCCCCCCCCCCCACCCCCACCCCTTGCACCCTCTTCCCATGCTCCTGACACGCGCAGGGTGAGCGACGGGCTCCCGCCCACTCAGGCCAGCCTCCTGCGCAGATCGACAGCCCACATCGACCGAGTCGTGGTGGCCGCGCTGTACGGCGTCAGCACGGCGCTCGGCTACCTCCTCATGCTCGTCGCCATGTCGTTCAACGTCGGCGTGTTTGTGGCCGTGGTGCTTGGCCATGCCGCAGGCATGTACGTGTTTGGCCTGCCCCGGTTAATGACGCCGGAGCAGCACCATGTGCCCGTGGACTCTGCGTGCGCGAGCTGAGAGCGACCTCTGCGTGCGCAAGCTGAGAGCGACCTCGCTCAGTAGCTCGTCCAGCATGCTCTGTAAATGCCATTGAAGCAGGTGTATTGTTTTGGTGTATTGTGGGGGCGGCACGAGATGTTGGACGTACGTGATGTGGGCCTATCTTCCTTTGGCGTGATAAGGAAGATACTGAGTGGGAATCTCAAGCTACTTCTTGTGGGTGGGCTTTTTCTTGTTCATTCTCCCGTCCGAGAAAGGTGAAGAGTAAATGGTTGCTAGGCATTGTGTTGATCTCAACGAGAGCATGCCACTTGCTACAGGAGCGATCCGAATGCCACGTGAACACTGAACAGTATGGGACAGCTATGCAGAGATACTTTGTAAAGTAGTAAAAGCTTTGTCTGACCACTATGAATCGCCTCAAAGATCAAATCCTTCTCCTCGATGTATTGGAGGTGGAGATGATGCAAGGCAGCTACCTAGCTGTACCAATGTCGATGCACCAATGCAATCCAATCCGTTGATGCGCTCGAAAAAGAGCCGAGAAGCTTCCCAGCTTTGCTTTTCTTGACGTGGCAACGCAGTCCATTCAGTTCATTTGTTCACTTCTTGAGTTAGCATGGAAGGCACGTGCGACGGCGGGGATTTGGCTAGGGGAAACAACATACCTTCTTGTCACGGCGCACGGTGGTTGACGCAAGCAACATGGTCATTTTGTCCTCAAACCGACCCAAAAACACTGTTTTGGCCATATCTCTGTGCATAGGCATCCAAGCATAACAACATTTGAACCTCTAGACGCACAATGTTGAGTTGGACGCTACGATTGGTCACATACATAAGTTTGGCATCAATCAGTGTACACACAAAGCAAAAGCATGCAAATCGGGCCCAAGACCAAACCATCGAGAAAATCCGACACTTTGTAGAAAAATCCCAGCAAGCATCCTGAACATCATGGCTGCTCTCCTGCAGCTGCAGGTGGGTGTAACACCACACGATGAGGCTCCACCACCAGCTGGCTCCACATCAAGGGTTTGCACGAGCATGGACAGGGTCGAGTGGTCACAGTATGTAGAGAAAAAACCAACAAGGATGGTTCACATCATAATACTATGACCCAATGGTACGCATATCCATATGCATGCAGAACTAACATGAGTGTGCAACAAGATGCTCAACAGTTCATGCGCACATAAACCCCACTCCCAACCACCCTTGGACAAGGGACAAAGCCCGACCAATCAAATTTATATGAGTCAATGTTTGGTCAAGTCTACGAGATGTCCGTGCTGATCCATATGACGAATATCACATTTCCCTCCACCAAATCATGCACTAAGTGATTCTCAACCGGTTCATGCATGCATGATACACACCAGAGTTCCCCGCAACGGCAAGGGCACTCTGGTCGTTGTAGCGTATATTGATGGAAGAAAGAAACTGACTCAACTTACAAAACAAGCGTTGCAGCCATACCGTCTGTGCAGCCCTAGCCCCTAGGGCAAGACAGTCTACGTCTAAGAATCTTCGTGCAATGCAACCCTGAGAAGTTTCCTAGAACCTTCCTAACCACTTGCCGCGACACTAGGCGTCAGCGCCAGGTCAGCGTGAGACTACAGTCACAAGTTAGAGACAAAACTGCAAGGGTCTGGGTTGGGACACGAACAGTGTCAGGAAACTCAAACTGAATATAATTGCAGAGAGAGATAACAAATGACAAGTCCACAGCATAAATACCTGCTGCGGCGCACAACAGGTGTCGCACGCGGCAGTGCAAGGTCTGTCCTAAAACCGGCCCAAAACACTGTTTTGGCCGTAACTCTGCGCAGACAAATCAAAACGCTACGTCATCTGAACCTAGAGATGCAGAATCTCAAGCCGGACGCTACGACTGGTCACACGCATAAGTCCGGCACCGATCGGTGGACAGAAAATGCAAAACATGCAAATCTGGCTTAAGAGCCAGTCCACCGAGAAAACTCTAGTGTCTGCAGAAAAACCGCAAAGCACCCCGGCAAGCACCCAGGGCGTCGTGGCAGCTCTCTGGCAGCTGATGGTGGATGGAACCACCACTCGTCGGTGCTCCGGTGCCAGCTGCATCCGCATCAAGGATAGGCTGCACAAAACCTGCAAGAGGTCCGAGACAGCATCCACGACGCTGGCGCAGTCATCGATCAGCTCCGAGTGGGTAGTCCACCACCTGCCGACGCGCCGGTGTCTCCGGGGTCCGCATCCGGGACCATGTCGTCGCGCTCTCCTGTAGCGCTGCTCTCCTTGCCGTCGCTCGTGACAGATGGAAGCAACACACACCAACACTCCCCCTGGCTGACACAACTGTCAACATAATGATGTCTGAGCAAAGGCAAGAGATGTTGGCTCAGGGAACCAATCATAGCGAGCACTGATCAAGCATACCACAGCACAGGGTCTCCTCATGACAATGGTGCATCCCACCAAATGCCCGGGTCTCGACCATGCACGAAGTGAATCACACACCTACGTGTCAAACATCAAGCAAGAGAGACAGAGAAACAAGGTCTCCTCGTGACCCCGGAAAAATGTCTCCGGGTGTCCGGGTCTCGACCACATCATGCATGGACCATACATAACACATGTATGCAATGGGTCTCCACGTCACACCGGTAGAACTCAACAGGTGCGCGGGTCTCGACCAACATAACCTAGCATGGATCATACATAACACATAGAGGCAATGGGTCTCCACATCACACCGGTGAAACTCACCAGGTGCGTGGGTCTCGACCAGCATAACCTGGACCATAGCATCGTGCCGCACCCTAAGTAACCTCGTTGTCCACAAAAAGGTGTCAGGCCAAAGTCCACATACCAACACTCCCCCTGGGCTGCAGAAGCTGACAGTACGAGCAAAGCTGATGGCTGCTCCCAACACAATCCGTGAGGAGGGAGCACGGCTCCCCCATGGCCACATACCCCTGCACAGCAATAGCAAGGGTGACGACGATGCTGGGGGGATGTGTCCGTACAGAGCCTCACCCTGGAGCGGCGTCGTCGCTGTCATCATCATCGCTGTCGTAGTCTTCACTACTGTCGTCATCTGCAAATGTGACTGGTGTAGCGCTAAGGGCCTCCTCCAAAACAATCGCCTGCTGTACGGCCTCCAACTGCTGAGCTGCATATCGCCTCGCGGTCTCTGCAGCGTCGAGGCGCGTGTGGAGCTCGACAAGCTCTAAAGTGGCAGCCGACCGGCTGGCTGCATCTGCGGCATGTAGACGGTCAGTCGCGAAATGAACCTGACGGTGGACCTCAATAGTGTGCACGTCGGCACGAGCCAGAGCCTCCTGTAGCCTTGCGGTCTCACCCCGTAGAAAGGAGTGGAGCTGCGCCTGCTCGTCGCACAAGTCGACGTCCTCTACGTCAGTCGTCGACTGAAGTGCCGTCGGGCCACGAGGTGCTGGTAGAGGGGGAGCGCAAGACAATGAGTCGCCACGTAAGTCGTCTAGGGCTGTAGGAACGACAGCTGCAAAGGCACCTGCTGCTCGTGACACACCTGTCGCTCGGCTGCCAGCTGCTCGCCGGACGACGGCATGTGTAGATGCATCCGCGGCGACGTCGTGGTCATCGAAGGTGTGGTCAGTGCCGTGGTGCTCCTCGTGATCCTTGGTGCGGAGCCCATCATCCACTTGCTGCTGGAGGTCAGCCTGTCCCAGACGTGCATCCTGTAGAGACCACTCAGCTATCTCGAGACGCATGTGTACATCCTCCACACACTCCTCGACAGTCCGTCGTGCTGGAACATCCACAGTGTAACAGCGGTTGCTGGCCTCCCGGAGCTCGACCATGGGACTCTGCACGTGCGCCTCCGCCCGAGCTACCACTGCCTCCTGCTCGTCGACCGCGGAGCGTAGGCGCTCGGGTACAGGAACTGTAGCCACCACTATAGCTGTTTCATCGACTGGAACCGCCATGGTGTCACCGACATCGGTCAGGGCGGCGAGGGGACGGAGGTCCGCAGCTCGCTCTGCATCCTCCATGTCGCACACGCGGACGTCTGCTGTCGCCGAGGGGCCATCTCGTGCTCGTGGCGCGGCTATTGCAAATACGGCAGCGCACTGGGCCTCTACGTCTGCCTCCGACCCTGTGTCTGACCACTCCACAACGGACAACTGGTCCTCATAGAGGAAGTCTACCTCGTCTTGGTGGTCCATCATCTGCTCCTGCTGCTCAGTACTATCTATCTGAACCACCTGGGCGTCTGCTGGGAGCCGAGTATCATCATCTCTATCACCTGCTCCTGCTGCTGCTCCTAGCACCATGACAGCTGTCTCCGCACCGGCTAACGCGGGAGTGCGCACACCGTCAAGCGCAGCTCCTGCATTGGCCGTCGTCATGTCATCCGCTAGGGTATCAACGAACACCATCTCCATCCCCGACTCCGACTCAGCCTCAGACCAATCCTCCTCCGACGAAGAGTCTCCATCACGGCGAACGTCTCCCCCCGCCGAACTCTCCGCTAGCTGAGTCTGCTGTGTGACGTCATCCGCCTCAATCATCCTGCGCTGTAGAGCAGTCCCATCACCAATGCAGAGCTCCGCCGCGGTCGTCAGCGGACAAACCATCCCCCCCACGGCTGACACCTCGGCAGGAGCTGTGGAGACTCGACAGACCAACCCGTGGACAGGAGACGAGGGGGTCTCGTCACCTAAGACTCCTCCCACAGCCGCGTCTGATGGTGCTGCCTGTGCGCGCCGTGCAAGACGAGTAGCTCGCCGCCGCGCATGACGAGTGCAAGAACAAGCGGTGCGGCGAGGGGCTGTGGGTCCGTCCGTCGGTATGATGCCGACAGCCTCCAAGACGGAGCGGAGGGCGACGGATGTAGACGAGAGATCCGGTGTGCAAGCATCGTCGGATGAAGGGATGCAGGATCGGGAGGAAGATGAGGATGAAGTGGGAGGCGACACCTGCGACGGAGTGGCAGCTCGCTCGGAAGTCACGTGGTCAAGGAGCTGCTGGACCATGCCCTTGAGGTTCCGGACCTCCATGTGTAGGGCGGCCATATCACCACGCAGAAGCGCTGTGGCATCACTTGGTGACGTATCCACTGAAGGAGGTGGAGAGCATCGTACCCAGGGGGATGCCACCCACGAGGGCGCTGTCGGCACTGGCGCCAGCCATGCTACCTATCTCGACAGTAATAGCACGAAAATCCTGAGGACAAGTGGGACTCGTGCCACGGCTGCATGGACCACTGTACCTGTGGCGGCTGCCACGGCTGAGGCTCAGGCGCAGACCACGGCGATGGCAACGCCCACGGCCACGCTGCGCAGCTCATGTCGAGAGCTGAGCGTAGGTAATTTCACACAGTCAACCCCGGTGGTGCAAACCACCACGTAGAGGGATACGAGTGCAGCAACGTCTCTCAGACGGGCTGCGATGTCGTCAGTCAAGGTGACAACCTCAGCCGTAGTGTGTTGCTACAATGTTGCACCCGTCGACAATGGCGCAACTGTCGCAATGTGCGACCTCAAGTCGCCTTCGGTGCCGCTGATGCTGCAACGGTTGCCGTCGTCAACGGACGGCTGTGGCCTCAAGCCACCTTCGCTGTTGCTACTACTGCTGCGACTCTCGCGGCGGCTGCTGCTATAGCGGTTCCCGTCGTCAGCCGACGGTATTGGCCTCAAGCCACACTGAAAAGTAAAATAATTAAAAAACTAAAACAAAACTCACCCCCTTTGTTTTTTTTTTTGTTCACCGACGCTGGACGTTAGTGGGGTACCCCTTCCCGGGCCTTACTCAACTGCCCCAATCGAAGAACCCCCTGTCCTCCTCCCCTTTTTTTTGTTTTTTTTGTTTGTTTTTGATGGTGCCACCTCCTCGGTTGCCCCCTTTGGGGTTTTCTGGGGTGCCCCACTCCAGGCCCGCCCCCCTCTCTTCTCTCCCCTTTTTTTTCGGTTTGGCTCGACCCTCGCGGCGAGCACACTGGAGGGGGAGGCTCGCTCCCCCCCTCGCGTGCAGCCGGCCGGAGGCCGCCCGTCGGCCTCCCCTGCCCCTCTCAGCCGGCGGGGGGGCGGCGTTTGGCCGGCACGCGCCGGCTCAAGCGCCGGCGCTTGGCCGCCGCTGTCGCGCCCTCTGGGGGCACGACGGGCCCGACCGAGTGGACCCCCCACCTCTTGGGCGGGGTCCCTCGCGTCGGGTCCCCCTCAGGCCCGACAACAGCAACTGCTGCAGCAACTGCTGCTGTGGTTGCTGCAGCAACTGCTACTGCTGCTGCTGCTACAGCTGCTGCCTGCTGCTGCTGTTGCTGCGGCTGCTGCTGCAGCTGCTGCTGCGGCTGCTGCCTGTTGCTGCTGCTGCTGCGAATGCTGCTACAACAGCTGCTGCAGCTGCTCGCCGCCGCCGCTGCTGCTATGGCTGCTGCCTGCCGCCGCTGCTGCCGCAGGTGCGTGCTGCCGCCGCCGCTGCTACGGCTGCTGCCCGCCGGCGCTGCCGCTGCTGCTACTACTGCTGCCGCTGCGCCTGCTACACGCCGCTACTGTAGCTGTTGCTACTACAATGCTGCTGCTGTATTGCTCCTCTTGCTGCAATGCTGCTGCTGCTGTTGTTGCTGCTGGCGCTGCAGCTCGCGCAATGCTGCTGCTGCTGTCGCCGCACTACTGCTGCTGCCCGTGGCTGCTGTTGCCGCTGGTGCTGCTCGTTGCCGCAGCCGCTGCTCGCTGCTGCTTCCACTGTGAGCTACTGCTGCTCGCAGCCATCGATTCGCGTTGCGAGCTGCTGCTGCTGCGAGCGAGCTGCTGCTGCGAGCTGCTTACCCTTTTTTTTTTCTTGTCAGAATGCCCAGCTAGAAACGTCTGCTGCTGCCACCCGGTGCTGCTGCTGCTGCTTGGCTTTGCTGCTGGAGCTGGTGACTGCCACAGCTCACCGAGTGAGGTGGATGCGACTGTGTGGTGATGTCGCTGCTGAAAACGGCTGCAACGAGTCCAAGGATACGGCGGCGGCGGTGACTCTCACTGCTGCTGCCGGTGCTACGTCTCTGTGGCGCAGCTCAGCGAGAGAGGTCTCGCTGCTCTGATACCATGAGAAGTTTCCTAGAACCTTCCTAACCACTTGCCGCGACACTAGGCGTCAGCGCCAGGTCAGCGTGTGACAACAGTCACAAGTTAGAGACAAAACTGCAAGGGTCTGGGTTGGGACACGAACAGAGTGTCAGGAAACTCAAACTGAATATAATTGCAGAGAGAGATAACAAATGACAAGTCCACAGCATAAATACCTGCCGCGGCGCACGACAGGTGTCGCACGCGGCAGTGCAAGGTCTGTCCTAAAACCGGCCCAAAACATTGTTTTGGCCGTAACTCTGCGCAGACAAATCAGAACGCTACGCCGTCTGAACCGAGAGATGCAGAATCTCAAGCCGGATACTAGACTGGTCACACACATAAGTCCGGCACCGATCGGTGGACAGAAAATGCAAAACATTCAAATCTGGCTCAAGAGCCAGTCCACCGAGAAAACTCTAGTGTCTGCAGAAAAACCGCAAAGCACCCCGGCAAGCACCCAGGGCGTCGTGGCAGCTCTCTGGCAGCTGATGGTGGATGGAGCCACCACTCGTCGGTGCTCCGGTGCCAGCTGCATCCGCATCAAGGATAGGCTGCACAAAACCTGCAAGAGGTCCGAGACAGCATCCACGACGCTGGCGCAGTCATCGATCAGCTCCGAGTGAGTAGTCCACCACATGCCGACGCGCCGGTGTCTCCGGGGTCCGCATCCGGGACCATGTCGTCGCGCTCTCCTGTAGCGCTGCTCTCCTTGCCGTCGCTCGTGACAGGTGGAAGCCACACACACCAACACCCTACTTGCCACTTTGCCATGGCACAGCAGTGCCACCTTGCAAGAACGCCTAGCCTCTCCGACAGTGCCTATCAGGGCTCCAAGTCCAATCACCGTCAACGTAGTCGTGGACTGCTACCAAAAACTACCAATGAAAGCAAAGTCCAAAGTGTGGTGTGGAAACCACGTACCGCACCACTTGCACTGTCACATGAAGGGCTCTCGTCCGAGGACAGTGTGAGAAGTGTGTGAGGAGGTCGACGGCAAAGGCTATGTCGAGCCGAGTAGTCATGGCCAAGTACATGAGAGAGTCCATGAGGCACAGGTGTAGGGTCTCAGCTATCCTGGATCATCCACCTTTAGCGCATCCTGCCCGGCTGGTTTGATGGATGTGGGGGCTATGGAACTGCACCAAGGAGCTCATCGCACCGCTCTCCTACAACGCTAATGTAACGTGCCTCGTGAAGCAGAAGTGTCTACTGTCGGCGGTCACGCACGATTTTCATCTGAGGAAAACAACCCTAGGACCGAGGTGGTTCTTCTCATAGGTAGAGTGAAGGACATCTTTGGCCTCACTTACGACCTCCATCGAAGGAGATGCAACGAGGAGATCGTCAACATAGACAAAGATGATAGTAAAGGACTTTGCTATTTTTCGGATGAAGAGAGATGGATCTACATCACTTTGCACGTATTGGGCACAAGTGAGTGTGCGAGTGATCCCCTTGTTCTAGCACCAAAGTGACTGCTTGAGGTCGTGCAAGGCCTTGCACAAGAATCACACCCTGTGACCGATGTCAAAGCCAAGTGGTTGGACCATATAGATCTCCTCCTCTAGATTCCATGGTGGAACGCGTTCTTCATCCATATGGAGAAGCTAAGAGTGCTCATATGGCCAATGGTTGCAAAGTTGTCAGTGAAATGAACACTCTCAACTTGTGAAAAACCCTTGGCCCTCAAGCAAACCTTGTAGCAATCTAGTGAGTTGTTTGAATCCACCTTCTTGTAGAAGACCCACTTGGCCTGTACAGCCTTCCACCTGAGCACAAGGTCGTACGGGCAAGCTCGCAAATACCATACTCTTAGATAGCTCTTAACTCAACCTCATAGACATATTGCACTACAACTCTGTGTCCTCAATTGCGAGCGCTTCCTTCAATGTGCAAGGATCACATAACATCAAGAGAGGGCTCCAGGTAGCTAAGAAACATGCCTTCGGACTGGGACTGACCATGACAAGGTCAGTTGCAATATTGCAGGCGACGAAAAATTCACGAGAGACGAGCTCGTGCCGGGAGCCGGTACAACATGTCAACGTTAAGGAGCCCATCAACCAAAAACTCACCAGCAACATCATAGTGCATGCGTTGTTGCTTCTACGTCTATGTGGACATGTTTTTCCAGCTTTCCACCAGACAACAAATTAACTCTCAATCGCGAGAAACATAGCATGCCAGTCAACCATAGCACAAACTCCCAGCACTTGTAACGAAACTTCAAGTGCAACATGCAGGGTCTTCCTTGATCTAGTTCTCACGCCATCCTCACCATCCACTGCATGTAGCGCAATAAACAGCTGATGATGAAGGGACATATGATGTGACGCTATAGTATCAAACAACCACTCAAGCATGGGAAGGGCATGGTCCATGGTAACACGGGTGTGACCTAGCCGCTCACCTACGTGTTGTGATGTGATGTGTGAGGGAGTCAGTTGGCAATTGTCTCATGGAGATGAGGCTACATCAGAGCTGTCAACGAAGCCCGGGTGGTGGAGCATTAGGTTGCTCTGCCTGAGCTGTCTCTATGCACATGCACAGGGCCCACTCTAATATGGGCATGGGGGCGCTCAAGAAGGGCAGCACATAGTAAGGACAGTGGTAGGCGGGTGGTGCAAGTGCAGATGGCGAGAAAAAAAATACTTTTGTACCGGCGGCCCAAACGTCGCCGTGCTGAAGGGGACCACTGTTGGTGCAGCGACACGAGATCATGTACTCTGTAACCCGCTTGAGCTAGCAACCGGATACTGTAATTACTGTTGCTGTTACTACTGGCACAATTATTGCTACTATTGTGAGTGTTGCCTTTGATCTAGCTCCGGTTACTGCTCGTACTACCTAACCATCATCCGGTGTTACAATGTGGGATAGCCATGTATGAACTGCCCTATCTGGTTGCAAAAACTAAAACTCTGAGCTCCACAACCACTCCCTTGGCCGCCACCACCATTGCCTGAGGCACCACTCCCTCTTGCGCCGCTGATCCCAGCCTGTGCGTGAGTTAGATGGGCGGACAATCCTGGTCCAGCTAGGGTGTCTTGATGCACATAGGCAGACTGAGCATCCACTGCATCATGGGCTTCCCCTTTGAGAATATCTTTGTAGTTGCGATGTTGAGCAAAGATGAAGGAAGGATCAGTTCCTTTGATTTTCACCACTTGATGACGGTAGAAAACTCCACGACAAAGGTCTTCAAAATGCATGCCCAGGGGAGAAGTACGACATCTGGCCACTCGAGGAGAGAGCATGCTACACCGAGCCCGAGTAGACGTTGCCGGATGTCCATGACCTCATACCAGTATTCAGCTACAGTTGCTCTATGCTTGAAGAAGAGGTTGCACAGCTTGTCTCGCAGAGTAACAAAAAGTGCCATGCCTTGTTCTCCCTCACAAGTAGACATGCGCTTTGAAGCCTCATGTGGTCGAGGGTCTCCTGCACGGGAGTTGGCCAGGTCTACTCCGTTTCCCCCTAATTGGTACTCGTGCAAGACATATGGCTATGAATTGGGGAGAGCTCGATGTCGGGGTGGGCATCTCAGTGTTGCAAGACTGATGATGGAAAAGAGAGAGGAGAAGATAGACGATCTGAGAGATATTTCTGAAAAGTCAAAGAACTCTTAGGCGTACCCGTTTCGGCCGGGTGGCCTTCATTAGCGCCCATGGAGAAAATGACATGCAGAGAGACAAGATATACCTGTCTTACAAACAGATCATCAAAGGAGTGGTCGACTCGCTAACTGTGGGTGACCACCATGCTAATTTTCTAGCCTGGAGGACACTAGGTAGGATCTCAATTTTCTGGGTAGTCTCCATGCCAGAATAACCCGAGGGACGCGTCAGTGTGTGATGTGGACTTCTCGGGGCAGCGAGAAATCTGGACTGAAAGAGAGAGTAGGCCACGTGTCGTAGGGGTAGTCATGACAAAAAGGGAGTATGCTGAATCGGCAAACTAGTTTCGGCTCAACGAGCCTTCATCAGTGCCTTTGTGACAACATATCCGACATGCATGACACTTTGTACTACATGACACAGGTGGCGAAGTAATCGGGGATCTGCGGAGAAGCGGCGAGGAGCGCGCGTCGTGAGAAACCCAAGAAATTCTGGCGTGCGAAAGGAGCGCAGGAGCGCGGCCAGAAAAAGCTCAGGGTGGGAGTCGAGCCCGGACCAGGAAGCTAGATAGCTTCCGAGGTAGTTTCCAAGCCAAAATAACCCGAGGAGAAAACACAGCAGGATAAAAGGCATTTAGACGTTTTGCAAAACGTCTAAAAATGCCCCCGAGGTGCAGGGACTGTGACCTTGGGGTCAAAAGTGTCCTCAGCACAAGGGGCCTGCGGGAATCCTCGGAGTTGGTCTTGGTTTTTTGGGCTTGAACGCTTTCCAGCAGCTGTGGACGTTGAGAGAAGTTCCACCTGTCAAAGATTGGGTGGAGGAAAGCTGCCGGGTATCCCCTTGCACGTAGCCGTTTGAAGAAGGCATGTCGTAGAGAGTGAAAGTCTTCCACGTTGGAGGAGTGCAGGAGGTAGCGCCGTATCTCGGAGGAGATGAATGCTTGTTTACAGCTGACGGAATGGTAGCTTCTGTAGGGCAGATACAAGTATAGATTCATAGGTTTTTGGAATGTAGTTGTATCCAAAAAACCTGACATCTTGAAGTTCTTGCCTTTGAAGATAGAGAGATCCAGGAAGTCAATGCGGGTTGATGAGATGTTGCTGGTGATCTTGATGTTGGGGTCGAGGGAGTTGAGCGTGTTGAGATAANCACCCAAGAGAGCAACGCAAGAACAAGAGGGGCTTTGGGGTGCCCAACTTGTCGCAACATAATTTCTATGTATTCTAAGGCTCTCCCCAGTGGGATGCTTGGGTAGAGTGCCTCAACATCATATGTTGCAAGGAGACATGAATCTGGGAAGGGGGTAGCAGTGAGGTGTAAGAGCAAAGAAGTGCTGTCACGGAGGTAGGTGGGCTGCCTCAGAACCAGAGGTCTGAGTTCGGTGTCTAGCCACTTCGAGACATTATTGGTCACCCAAGAGTGGCTAGCGGCAATGGGCCGTCCAACCACCGGGGACTTATGCACTTTCAGGATTACATAAAATGGACAAGGCCTAAAACCAGTCTTCGGCCGTTGGAAAAAGAATTTCCAAGTAGAGAACTTCAGAAGCCCACTGTCCAGAAACCTCTTTTGGATGGCTTTCAAGTCAGCGAGAACTCGTGAAGCGTTGGCCGTTGCAGGAGAGTAGGTTGACGAGTTGTTCAGGTGACGGAGGCACTCTGAAACATAGTCAGCTTTGTCCATGATGGTCAGTCCCAAGTTTTTGTCCGCTTGTTTGATCACGATGTTGTTGTCAAACATGAGGCTCTTCAATGCTTGTTGGAGATGTCTTGGTGTCCTCTTGGATGGAGCAGGTTTGGTGGTGGAACACCTTTCCTTTACTTCCAATTCCAAAAGGTCCAATTCATCTCGAAGGAGCGACGGAGTAGTAGGAGGCTGCCATGCAGGATTAGAAACTCGGAAAGGATCTGGTGGAAGGTGTTGACTCTTCCTGAAGAAATG
The DNA here is from genome assembly GCA_023375785.1 of Penium margaritaceum. Lineage (NCBI taxonomy): Eukaryota > Viridiplantae > Streptophyta > Zygnematophyceae > Desmidiales > Peniaceae > Penium > Penium margaritaceum. The sequence goes on along the minus strand of SZWC01006324.1, from coordinate 105,199 downwards.
AGCCAAGCGAACTGACCTAGCAAAGTCATGGACGCTATCCTGAACCAGATTATCAGAGAGAATCTTTGGTCTAAACACATAGTTCAGCCCGAGGCCAAGAAGTTCATTCTCATGGCAAGAGAGCTCACGGGAGCAGAAATTGTGGACACCAAAGTTAGAGATCCGAGTAGAAAGAAAGGAGACAGTTCTGGAACCAAACAACTTCAGGGCGGCTGAGTGAACACTCAGTTCTTCTTGCGACCGCCGTGGCCTGGCCCGTTTTTTGGGCCGTTCTTGGGCTGTTGAGGATCGGACTGTTCCTTCTTCTGCTGCTGCTTCGGCTTCTGCTGCGGCTGCTGCTGCTGCTTCTGCTTTGGCTGCTGCTTTTGCTGTTGCTGCTGCTTCGGCTGTTGCTTCTGCTGCTGCTGCTTCGGCTGCTGCTTCTGCTGCTGCTGTTGTGCCTTTGGCTGCGGTTTAGGCTGCTGAGGCTGTTGCGGCAGTTGCTTGGGAGCGGGGGACAGACCTTTGAGACGCCGGTTGACGTCAGATTCAAACTTAGCGAACTTGTTGTGAATCAGCTCGTGAATGGTAGGTTCCACCTCCATCTTGGACTCAGCGGCTTTGGTGGCCTCACGCTTCTTGGCAGCTTCTTCGGCCTTGCGTTCTTTGGCGGTCTGCTCCAGGTATTGTGCTTCGAGCATCTGGTTGTATTTGCCGTCCAAATCAGTCACAAGGTACGTCACCCAGCTCTTGTGTTTAGCCGCGGTGTTGTTGTCCATGAGCGCAGCCAGTGTTGTCGAGTTCGCGGGAGGAGTAAGGTGATGTTCAAGGCGGAGTTTCAGCTCAGCCTTGCAGCGCAGAATATCTTCAACGATTTCTTGAAGTTGAAGTTCTTTGCCGCGAAGAACAATAGGAACCTGCGAGAGCAGAAACTCAGAAAAGTTCTTGTCCAGCTCCGCGTTGATGGTAGCCTGGAGGCAAGGGCGGTTGTCACAGTGAAAAGCTGGGCCTTTGATGCGCATGTTGGACGGCAGCTCTTTCTTTGCGACGAAGTCTTTGAGTTTGTTCAAGCCCGCCTCAGTAACTACCAAAGACTTGATGAGACCTCTCAGAATCTTCTGTTGCGCATCTGCAATCTCAGTCAAAGCCTTGGGGATTGAGCGAATGAAGCTGCTAGAGACAGGCGGAGGGGCTGAATCAGCCGAAGTCGCTGGCGCTGCCGGTTGCACTCCAATTGGAGCTGCGTTGGCGGCGGCAGCTGACGGGATTCCGCTTGACAGCTGAGCAGCACGATCTTGGACGGCGGGAGCAGACCCTGCGTGAGTAGAGACTTCAGGGATGACGCCCTGAATAGAAGCGACCAGCGCCATAGGATTCTCCATGGTGGCTTCGTCGTCTTCAATGGGGTCGTCAGCGATAGAGGCGTCTTCGATTTCGTCGATGTCGCCAACAATAGAAGTACCTGCAGGGTAAAGGTCAGCCGTCTTCGGACGTTTCGCTTTCGAAGTGAGTAAAAGTGGAGAGGTAGTCGCAGAGATCTCGGCCCTCGAGGTAGAAGTAGCGAGGGACGCGTCAGTGTGTGATGTGGACTTCTCGGGGCAGCGAGAAATCTGGACTGAAAGAGAGATTAGGCCACGTGTCGTAGGGGTAGTCATGACAAAAAGGGAGTATGCTGAATCGGCAAACTAGTTTCGGCTCAACGAGCCTTCATCAGTGCCTTTGTGACAACATATCCGACATGCATGACACTTTGTACTACATGACACAGGTGGCGAAGTAATCGGGGATCTGCGGAGAAGCGGCGAGGAGCGCGCGTCGCGAGAAACCCAAGAAATTCTGGCGTGCGAAAGGAGCGCAGGAGCGCGGCCAGAAAAAGCTCAGGGTGGGAGTCGAGCCCGGACCAGGAAGCTAGATAGCTTCCGAGGTAGTTTCCAAGCCAAAATAACCCGAGGAGAAAACACAGCAGGATAAAAGGCATTTAGACGTTTTGCA
>SZWC01006324.1:47825-62244 GCA_023375785.1 Penium margaritaceum | reverse complement strand
GTGACTCCGCAGCACCACCCCCTTCTTGTGCAGCTGCTACAGATGCGGACGCGCTGAGTGGTGGCGACCCCCTGCCAGCAGCTGGTGATCAGGTAGCAGCTGAGTCGCCTGTTGGCGTGGAGAGCTTCCTACGCGACGAGGAGACGAGGATGCAGGAGGCAGTGACTCGCGCCGATGCGCACATGATGGAGGTCCGTCATCAGATTCATTCCGTGACTGACCGCCTGCACGCCGTAGATGCAGCTGGCCAGCAGGCTGCCGCAGCAGAGCTCGACGAACTGCACACGCGTCTCGACGCAGCGCAGTCCGTGTGGCAGCATGCAGCCCAGCAGCTGGCATACATACGGGAGGCGATGCAGTTGGAGGGGGCCCTCAGCCGTGCCCTCGTCGCAGCACCAGGTGACGACAGCAGTGGCGACTACAGTGGTGACGACGACGACAGCGATGACGATGCCGTGGAGTGAGGCTATGTGCATGCACATCCCACCATCATCGCCGTCGCCGTTGCTATAGCTGTGCAGGGTTATGTGGCCATGGGGGAGCCATACTGTTAGGTGTACAGCCCAGGGGGAGTGTTGGTGTGTGGGCTTTGGCCTGACACTCTTGTGAGGACAGCGAGTTTGCTTGGATGTGGCATGGCGTTGTGATTGAGGTTATGCTGGTCGAGACCCGCGCACCTGGTGAGTTCCACCGGTGTGATGTGGAGACCCTTTGTCCCCATGTGCTATGTGTGATCCATGCATGATGTGGTCGAGACCCGGATATCCGGAGACATTCTTCCGGAGTCACGAGGAGACCTTGTTTCTTTGTCTCTTTGCATGATGTTTGACACGTGTGTGTGATTGCGTTCGTGCATGGTCGAGACCCGGGCACTTGGTGGTGCGCACCATTGTCACGAGGAGACCTTGNAGCCACAGCCGTGGCAGCTACGGGTCCAGCTGGCGCCGGAGCACTGACGGTTGGTGGATCCAGCCACTAGCAGCTGCCAGACGGTTGCCACGACGTCCCGGGTGCTTGCTCGGGTGCTCTGCAGTTTTTCTGCAGGCGCTGGAGTTTTCTCGGTGGACTGGCTCTTGAGCCTGATTTGCATGTTTTGTATTGCCCGTTCACCGATCGATGCCGGACTTGTGCGTGTGACCAGTCGTAGCGTCGGGCTCGAGATTCTGAATCTCTAGGTTCCGACGGTGTTACGTTTGGATGTCTGTGCGCAGAGTTGCGGCCAAAACAGTGGTTTTGGGCTGGTTTTAGGACAGCTCTTGGACTGCCGCGTGCGACACCCGCCGTGCGCCGCGGCAGGTATTTATGCCCTGGACCTGTCATTTGTCATTTCTCTCTGCAATTATATTCAGTTTTGAGTTTCCTGACACTCTGTTCGTGTCCCAACCCAGACCCTTGCAGTTTTGTTTTTAACTTGTGACTGTTGTCACACGCTGACCTGGCGCTGACGCCTAGTGTCGCGGCAAGTGGTTAGGAAGGTTCTAGGAAACTTCTCAGTTATGGTTGAGAGTTTTGATTTGGTTGGTGCTGTTTGTTGAGCGCAGTTTCGAATCAGCAATCAACGTTGTAGGAACCACTAGCAAAGACCAAAGAACCCTGGTAATCCTGATCTCCTAAAGCAAAGTGGCCGTTGCCTTACCTTGGGAGACCATCAGACTACAAAAAATTGGAAATAATATAGGGCATGCAGGCCCATGCAAAAACAAACATGAGCTCTGTGTGTGAGTGCGATGCAAAACGGCAAGAATTTGGCTAAGTCTGGAACGCTGAATAGAAAGAACAAGGAGAGATTACAAATGAGCCCCTAGCGGGCTTAAGTAGGGGCGCCGGCAGCTAGCCGCACCGGGCCCCGTCACCCCCGCTGAGCCGAAACGGGTCAGCGGGGAGAACACACTGCGTACACCATGATAACAATAACGGTGGTCTCCTCGAGGCACCGGAACAGCTCTCCGAGTACCCGGGTCTCGACCACCGAGAAAATAGGAACAGTGCCAGAAAATCTCAGAATCAGCGTCCAGTCATCACAGACGGCTTTCCGAACATCGGAAGCCCCACAATAGCCATCGGGTCTCCTCGTCGCACCGGTACAGTCAACCGGGTGCGCGGGTCTGAACCCACCGAGAAAACTCTCCTACCTCCTGACAAGCCCACATGGCTGCCGGAACGCATCGACCGCGTCTCGCCGGCGCTGTCGTAGGTGCTGGAGAAGTCTCGGTGCAGTCCGGAGGCCCGTCGTGTCGTCACGCCCTCCTCTGCCATATACCCCGATGTGGGTATATCGGTAAACTAGCAGTGTCGGTCGTGACGGGTGGAAGCCACACAAACCAACACAAAATAAAAGTGAGGAAACTGTTCAAAGATGCATGATGGTAGCACACACAAACTTGAGCTTGGGCACGTTGTTTCAATAACATCTGTGATGACACCGTTTGTGCACACACTGGAAGCAAGAGATGACATCCAAGTTGAAATGGCATGTGTTGCACACCTCCCCAAGCTTGCAAACAAGCCGTTGCCCTCATTGATATGCTTTTGCGTAGTGTAGGAGGTGAAGGAAGCTAGGAGACAGGGTGTGCAATGCACGATAGGGGAAGCACGCTGCCCTAAAATTGAGCATATGAGCTCGACCTCAGAGGAAAAACCTAATTGGAACAGGAGTGGAGTTCATGTAACCGAGTAACGAGGTGAAAGGACCCGGTTGAACGGCCCTCCCATGCGTGAGATTCAGCAAGTGGCTCGGACGTCACAATTGGAAATATTTTAGGGCATGCAGGCCCATGCAAAAACGAACATGAGCTTTGTGTGAGTGCGATGCAAGACGGCAAGAATTTGGCTAAGTCTGGAACACTGAATAAAAAAGAACGAGGAGTCTACAAATGAGCCCCTAGCGGGCTTATGTAGGGGCACCGGTAGCTAGCCGCACCGGGCCCCGTCACCCCTGCTGAACCCAAATGAGAGAACACACTGCATGCACCATAAGAGCAACAAAGGTGGTCTCCTCGAGGCACCGGAACAGCTCTCCAAGTGCCCGGGTCTCGACCACCAAGAAATTATGAGCAGTGCCAAAAAAATCTCAGAATCAACGTCCAGACATCACAGACGGCTTTCCAAACATCGGAAGCCCCACAACAGCCATCGGGTCTCCTCATCGCACCGGTACAATCCACCGGGTGCGCGGGTCTCAACCCACTGAGAAAACTCTCCTACCTCCTGACAAGCCCACATGGCTGCCGGAACACATCGACTGCATTTCGTCAGCGTTGTCGTAGGTGCTGGAGAAGTCTCGGTGCAGTCCGGAGGCCCCTCGTGTCGTCACGCCCTCCTCTACCATATACCCCGAATGTGGGTATATCGGTAAACCAGGGGTGTCGGCCGTGACGGGCGGAAGCCACACAAACCAACACTCCCCCTTACTGACATAGCCATCCACGCCAGAACAAATGAACGAAGGCATGGAACAACGTATGCCAAACCACAATATGCACCAGGCAACCACACACACACACCTCTGCTACCCACCTAAGGTCTCCCTAGACACTGGTACATGCTACCAAGTGTCTGGGTCTCGACCATGAGAGGAGTGATGCACACGTGCACAAACCAGTGTAATGCACATCACACACATGTCAGGCGACATGCGGGTCTCCTCGTGACACTCGCGGTACCAGTGCCCGGGTCTAGACGGCTACGAGCAATCCAACACAACAGCATCATCGTCTAAACACAAGATCATGGGAGGATCTCCTTGTAACACGGGTGCAACTCACCACGTGTCCGGGTCTCGACCCCTAAGAGCGACCTAGCTCGAATACACATACCACACGCAGTAAAGACACACACCAAGACACACGATCACATGGTCTCCTCGTGACACTAGTACAGCCCACCAAGTGTCCGGGTCTCAACCAACAGTGTGCTACCGTCCACATGCAGCTATGCAAGCATGTAGCACGAGCCACACGCCGGATGCTGTAGATGCTCATAGCAGAGCATGGACCTCGCCATGCATCTCCCATGACGTCGCGTCAGGTCGAGGTCCACACAACACTCCCCCTGGGCAGATGAACCTAGTAGCGATGTCCTCGATGGAGGTGCTGATGTCGTAGCTGAATAGATCCTGGGCGATGAGTCATGTGGTGTGTCCGTCATGTAGAGATAGCTCCCCCTCAAAACGTGCGAGTCGGCTCCCGCCCTCAAAGACGAAGTGGTGTCTCCGGCTACGACTCCTCACGTCGCTGCATCATCACGTGGAATGTACCGGTCCTCACGTGACTGCCAAGGGTCCCAACTCACAGTCTCTCCTCTCTTTGCTCTACAGCGATGCATCTGTGTACGATGGAGGAAAGGGAATGGGCGAGCAGCACGCAAGCGTGGATGAAGTGGCGGAGCTGGCCTCCGAGGCGGGATAGAGCACCCTGAGGCACAGAGGTGTACCGTCGGAAGAGGAGAGCTGGAGCGACGCACCGGATCACCACTCGTGGATGAAGATGACGATGGGGCAGGTGAGTCGGGTGGATGAAGGTGTGTGATGGCAGTAGTAGAAGGAGGAGCGATGATGGGGTCGACAGGAACGAGGATGGCGGAAGTCGAAGGCACGCTCACCTCTTCTATGACAGTGTCTCCAATGGACGTCATACTTCGAGCTCGTACAAGATCCTCCCCGAGTATAGGTATGCTAGATGTTGTTAGCGGAAGGCTCCTACCGATAGCAGTGATGCTCTCCTCCTCTAAGAATCGCTCATGCGCTGCCATCATCTCCCACTGTAGCATGACTACACGCTCCTGCAGATCAGCAAAATCTGCCTTAGACATGTCGAGGTGGCCCATGTCAACCTGGTGTAGGAAAAACTCTGCCTCATTGGATGCTGCACATGCAGACTGCACAACTCGTGAGTACAGCGCCATCTGCATCTATGCTGCTGAAGACGATGGAACTGGTGTTGCTACATCCTCCTGGGGGTCAACCAAGCTCGCAATGTGCTGAGACGCTGGAACATCAGATGCAGCTGCAGGTGTCGCATCCACATCACAGCTCGTGTCTGTCATGCGAGGAGTGAGCAGTCACATGCCGAGAGAGAAGGAGAAGGAGGAGTCGCCAGAGTCCGTGGAGCATGTGGAACTATCGTCTGTGCAGGTACTGCCACTCTCAGCATCGATGTGATCAGCAGGGTCACCAACAGGTGAAAACGAGGGGGCAGAACTCAGCTCCTGCTAATGAGGTGACTCCATCCGCGTGTACGGATCTGCTCCAGTGTCCTTGACTACCGCCGTAGTGGACACAGGTGTGCAGGACTCCGGTTCGACAGTGCCCGTCAAGGAGACGAACGAGTGTAGATGGCTCTCACGCACTGTCTTGCCGAGAAGGCTGGTCGCTGCCACCTGCTCGATGATAGAGTGAGGACCACCATCTGACTCCGTCATGTATGTCGCTACTCCGTCGTGTATACGGGAACCCAGAGACTCAAACAACATGGGTGACTCCTCACGCTCAAGATGGTCCTCAGGTAGCGCAGATGACACGGTGAAGGCTGCTGAGTCTGCTGCAGCACGTGTCCCCATGACACCTCTCAGAACTGCTACTCTCAAGAATGCCTCAACCTCCAAAAGACCAACCGGCCAACTCTGCTCATGCACTCCGACTGATGTCATACTGGTGTGAATCTCGTGCGCCAATGCCCCCGGAGATCTGTATGGGGCATCCCGATCCGCACGATACTCGTGTGCCACCGCCAGGCCACCACCGGTCGGAGTCGCGAGTGGCACCGCCCAAGCACACGGCACCTACACTTCTCCTGATGCAACCTGTTGCTGTAGAACGTCTGGCTCCTGCCCCAGCGTAGATGTCGAACTCGATGACATACATGTCTCAAGCCCTGCAACCTCCGCCGGACTGGTGTGAGCCTGCTGCACACACTCTCCCAAAAGTCCGGTAGACGCATCCCGATCCATACGGGACTCCTGTGCCGCCGCTAGGCCTCCACCGGTCGGAGCCGCGAGTGACACCGCCCAAGGACGCCGTCTACGCTCCTCCTGATGTAACTTGCTGTTGCGAAAGATCCGGATCCAGCCCGGACGTGGAAGTCGAGCTCGATGACACGGAAGTCTCCACCATGAACTCCATGTCGAGATCGGACTCCACGCCATGTGCTGTCATCGTATCATCTGAGTCTGCCTGAGCTGACGCTCGGGCACCACGGCCCGGTGCGAGTGCGGATCCTGTCACTACGGTCACATCAGGCAATGCGCGGTGACCACACTCCCCCACGACAGGTACAGCAACGGAGGCCGAGGAGGTGGAGGATGTATCAAAACCGGCGCGAGCACGGTGTGCAGATCGCTGACGCCAACGTCGCGGGGTCACTCGACTGGAACGACTGTATGAAGACATGTCATTGCAAGGTGGCGTCGTGGTCGCAGCAGAGTGGAGGATCGAAAGGATGGTGGCAGCCTGGGACTCGCTGGCAGGTGGAGATGAAGGTACACCATCGGATGAGTAAGGAGGAGAGGATGGAGGAGATGTGATCGAAGAGGCCTTCGACAAACGAGTAGTAGAAGCACGCTCAGTGACGAAGAGGTCACAAAGCCGCTGCACCGTCTGTCGTAGGCCGTGAATCTCGAGGAATATGCTCCCATGAGGTCCAACTAGGGGATCTACCAATGCCAGCAGATCCGTATGCTGTGGAGGACGCAGGCTCGGACGAGGCTGTAGCCAAGGTGGATGCCAGCCGGGAGGGCGCATCCAACAGCGACGCCAACCATGACGTCCATCACCACAGTAGTAACAGGCAAATGTGCAGGGCGCCTGCTCAGATGTCCACGCACTCATCTCGTGCACTGGACGATGGATAGGTACCGAGGACACCTACTCTCGGTGGTAAACACCAAGCCACAGGAGAGAATGAGGCCAATAGGTACTGTCACTCCTGGAGGTCACGGCATCCGGGTCAGCAAACATGACCAGACGGGACGAGCTGCACTACCACACCACGCCCGGAGACTAAAGTCTGACTAACTGCGGCCACTAATGTTGCTGCCACTAATAGAGCGAAGACTGCTCCAAGACGATAAGGAGTGGCGGCTGCAGGTGTGGCTGCTGCTCCAAGCGGTAGACGACCCAGCCCTCGGAGATGGAAAGAATCAAATCCGCAATCGATCCTACGGAGTGAAGTGCGCTCACGGGGATGTCTTTGGTTTACATCATACGCCGTAAGAGTGACATCACTTTGGCCATCCGCCTGTGGATGGTCATGGTTGAGGGCCAGTCTCGCCAGATTTTCCAAAGTTCCAGTTTGATCGCAGTGGAGAGTGTCTCGACAAGATGGAGACAAAATTTCTGTACCATGGTGTCTTCTACCTGATCTCTGCCAATGCAATTCGCCAAGAGGGCGGATGGCATGTCTGAGAAGTGGAACCGTACCATGCATGACGCGGTCCGTGCGATTTTTGTGTGTGGTCGTCCAGAGTTCTTCAACTTACAAGGATTTTCCTACATGAATTAGGAAAAGACCTCCGTCTCACGGGCGTTTGGACCTCCCTTGCATGCAGTTGGCTCACTGAGGACCAGCAGGGAAACAAGCTCTCACCACCTGCTCGTTTGTGAGCATGTCATCATCGTGTTGTGGTCAAAAGTATGGTACTTCTGGGATCCCACAAGACATTACATCGCTAACTCTCAATCCGCCCTCTTCTTTGAGGTCCTCACTCTCGAAAGTCTTCCCGTGCTTTCTCTATGGTAGCTGGCCTTGCTCCCAGTTGTGGATAACCTTAGCTGATGGAGGAGTTTTGACTAGTTGATTGGTTCGTCTGGTCATTCCCATATCATTGTCGGCTACCCTCAACCTTGCAATTCTGATTATCAAACCCGTGTGTACTCCAGATCCGTCTGTTCCTCCACCTGCATCCCCACTTGACCTAGCACCTGCATCCATGCCCTGTCTGACCTAGCACGTGCATTGCGCATGGACCCAACCTGGCGTCTGCATCCGCACTTGGCGTTTGACCCAGATCCTGCATCTGTGTCCGCGCCTGCTCGTGTGTCCAACCCTACGCCCGCGCCTGACTCAGTTCCCGCCTCAGGAGTGCCTGTCCTCTCTGAGCCCTCCCATGAATTGTCTCTCGAGACAGTGCTGGCCCCCACACCTGAGGTGAGCACCTCGTTCAATTGTGAGTCCGGAAGCCGCCTTTTCCATTGCCGTTTGGGCACAGAGATCCTCCACCTTTGTGTAAGAAGAACTGACGTTGGGAATGAGCGAGAGCAGAAGCAAGCAGAAGCAACAAAGAGAGTGGAAGAGCAATGAAGTATTGTAAGCGAAAAGACTGAAGCAGGAGCAGGCAGTTAGCGGGAAGAGGCTGAAGGCAGATGATCGATGCAAAGTAGAGTATTAAGGTCCAAGGTAGACAAGGGTGCACCGAGACAGTGCATGAGAAAGAAGTAGATGCCTTGCAGCGGAAGAGCAGAGTTAAGAAGCAAAGTGATGTGAGAGATTGACGAGAGGGTGAGTAGCAAAGAGGAGCGAGCAAGGAATGACATGGCGAAGACATGACCGCGAGGACCGCGGAACCAAAGGTGAACAGGATGAGTGGAACTGCTATGGCTTAATTCCAAAGAAGTGAACATCCACTATATGCACAGAAAAAACAGGACAAAACAATCAAAGCAATGGCTTCTTTTTTGCTAGCCAGGCGCACATGACAAGTGTCACTTCATTGGAGGATAGCTCCCTACGATAATTGAAAGTCGGCCGCAACGGTCGGACGACCCAAGAGCCATTGTCAAGGTGGTTTGGTCACGGACCTGAACCATTTTTGAAAACTGGGATTTACCCAAGAGACAATGTGAGGTGAACGTTGTTCTTAAATATTTCCAACACCCCCCCCCCCTAACCAGACTCGTCACCTTTGTTTTAGTTTCTTGGCCATTCATCGTCGAAGGAAACTACTCGGGCGATCTCTGTNCTGAACCATTTTTGAAAACTGGGATTTACCCAAGAGACAATGTGAGGTGAACGTTGTTCTTAAATATTTCCAACACCCCCCCCCCCCTAACCAGACTCGTCACCTTTGTTTTAGTTTCTTGGCCATTCATCGTCGAAGGAAACTACTCGGGCGATCTCTGTGTGGTCTCATTTTGCATGTTGTGGTAGACATGGAAGCCAGCGTGGTCTGAGAGTAGAGGCTAGGATTTCATGCGCTTCCAACCATTGTCATCCAAGAGGACGTATTGCAGGACTTTTGAGATGTTTGGGTCTTCCTCTCACACAATGAATTGCAATGTCCCAGATTACTCTTCAGATGGAGTATCAACACGAGTCAATGATGCTATGGACGGCTTTATCAGTGGTCATGTAGAGGATAGTGCAGCAGCAGCAGCAGCAGCCACACCTGCAGCGGACGTGGTGAGTGGCATGAAAGTAATCATCCCAATAGTTGTTGTGACGGTAATGAACAAAGGGTGTTTCTGGTCTAGGATATCTTCGTTCATCAGCTGTGAGATCATGGCTGTGAAAAGCATACCCTCTGATGTTGGCAATTCTCGAGCCCAAAGCATTGTGCCTGGTAAAGAAGTTGGAGACGTCCTGGTCTTCAATGTAGAGTAGGGGAATTTGTTGCACAACGACGATAGTAAGCAAGCATGCACCATTGATTTGGGACTCAGGTCTTGGTATGAACATAATGTATGTTCGCACAGGTTGCTGCTGGTTGTGGGATTGTGAGGGAGTGTGATGAGGTGGAGGGTGTTGCCACAACACCACTCAAAGAGGGAGCTCTGCTACAGCTTGTCCTTTGTGTCTGCACAAGAGGGTTGGGAGGCAGGGAAATTTCCAAGGGTCTGGTCCACAGTTACAACACTTTTTTCCGCTTTTTAGCTCAAGCGTGCCAAGCAGAAAGGGGAGTGGTGTCTAATTCCCATTGTGTTGATAGGCCCTTAACAAGTAACTGAAAATACCTGGTGCTGATGCTGATGATGAGTGCTAATTGCTGATGATGTATGAGGAGGTTGAAGGGCAATTCAAGTGTGTGAGATTGAGGACTATGGATGATGATGATGATGGGTGATGAAGTGGGCACACGGGCAAACCTCATGCACTAGGGATGGGAACAGCGTGGGCGAAGGTCACCGCAAAGTGAAAAGTGGCACGTGCAGATCCAAAGTGCTGAAATTCATATTGATAGCAGATAGCTGATAGCTGATGGATGATTTCACATTGAAACTGATTGACTGAGTAGACTCAGGGAGAAGACCACGTGCGCTGATTGATGAGATAGCGTGGGCGTAGGTCACTGCGAAGTGGGCAGCGACACGCGCACATCCATGATGCAAAACTGATGACAGATTGATTGACTGACTGATTGAGTGATTGATTGATTGATTGATTGATTGATTGATTGATTGATTGATTGATTGATTGATTGATTGATTGATTGATTGATTGATTGATTGATTGATTGATTGATTGATTGATTGATTGATTGATTGATTGATTGATTGATTGATTGATTGATCGATCGATCGATTGATCGGTTGATTGAATTTTAAAAAAAATGGTTGAAAGGGCAAGCCACGTGCACTAATTGATGATGACTGACAAAGATGATGGAGCTGATTATGTTGATAATACTGATGGAGCAAATGAAGGCTGCTGCAAATGATGATGGAGCAGGGATGCTTCGAGGATGAGAGTTTGCATGAGAAGGCAGCGCAAGGGGATGACACAACGAGATAGTGGAGGATACATTGATGATTATGGTGATGTAGATGGGCAAGGTTGGAGCTGATGTGGTGGTTGGAGGAGGAAACAAAGCGGATAGTGCTTTGGGATGTGGAGGTGGCAGCAAAGAGGTGACCTTGCCACGACCCACGAGGATGAGGGGAGGCAGTGGAGGAGACGTGGAGAGATCTAAAAACTGCGAAACCGGGTTAGCTGGAAGCAATGCATGCAGAGAGTAGTGGAAGAGAGTTGGTCAGGACAGAGACATAAAGCTTCAACAAGGATGTGGCTGAAGGTGGTTGGCTGTTCATGTCGGCTGTCGACAACTGATGAGGCTGGACGTTATTTTGGGCGTGGATCTTGGACGCAGGGCTCTGTAGCAGCAGAAGAAATCGTTGAGGCCCGAGGAGCGATACAAGACATTGCTGCTGACATTAGCTAGGAATGAAGAAGGCAAACAAGGAGGCGAGCTGATGTCAGAACTGGAATTCGCGAGGTGCGTTTGCCTTGGACGCTGGGAAGATCGATGAGCACGAGTTGATATCGCAACTGTGACGGTGAAGGCGGAGGCAAGAGATATGATGTAGGCGGCGTTGGCGGGAGGTAGTGATGAAGGAGAGGACGTGATGACTTGGTCAGGCGGCACCGGGCGATGTTTCCAAAGCTCTCGGACCATGTCAGAAGAAGTAGAAACCCAGAACAAGTGAGAGCAGAAGAAAACTAAAGAAGCAGAGTGTGTGGAAGAGCAATGAAGTAACATAAGCAGGACATAAGCAAGATCGGGAAAGTTAGTCAGAAGGGGCTGAAGGCAGATGGAAGATGTGAGGTAGAGTGCCGAACTCCGAGGTAGACAAGGGCACATCGAAAGAATGTAGGAGCCAGAATCAAGTGTTTTACAGAGCTGGGCAGAGGAAACGATTGACGAAGTAAAGGGATGCAAGAGAGTGATAAGAGGGTGAGTGGAAAAGAGTGAGCGAGCAAGGACTGGCAGAGGGAAGAAATGGTTGCGAGAACTACAAAGTTAAAGGTAAAGAGGATGAGTAAATTATTCTGCACTAACTCCGAAGGAAATATCATCTCCCATATACACAGAGTACAAGAAGAAAGATGCCTAGCAACACAGCCGCTGACTAGGCATCACTGCTAGGTCAGACGGTGACGACAGTCACAAGTCGTACACACAACGGCAGGGATCTGGCTAGGAGACACAAGTCAAAGTGTCAGAATGCTTCAATAGTTTAGTAATGCAGAGAGAGATAAGAACACAAGCACACAGCATAAATAGTTGCCGTGGCGCACGGCGGGTGACTCACGTGACAGTGTCAGTTTGTCCAAAAACTGGCCCAAATCCACTTTTTTGGCCATAACTCCGCGCACAGGTATCCAAACGCAACATTGTCTGAACCTAGAGATGCAAAATCTCGCGCCAGACGCTCCAACTATTCACACGCAACTCCGGCATCGATCGATGGATAGACAATGCAAAACATACAAATCAGGCTCGAGAGCCAGTCCACCGAGAAAACTCTAGTGTCTGCAAAAAAACCGCAAAGCACCCCAGCAAGCACCCAGGATGTTGTGACAACTTTCTGGCAGCTGCTGGTGGATGGAGCCCCCACTCGTCGGTGCTCCAGCGCCAGCGGCGTCCGCATCAGGGATGATCTCGTCGTACTCTCCAGTAGTGCTGCTCCACACCACCAGTGCGGGGTGACGGGTGGAAGCTGATATTGTACATACAGCTTACTGTGACCTCTCGGCTCACGTCCATTGCCTTGCAGACTCATGATGAGGCAGAGGGCACGGAAAACTGGGGGAGCAGACGCGAGCCCGGCAGCTGCTGAGCGGTTGTGAACAGCCACCGGGTACACCTCCTCACTCACTACACGTGGTAATTGTTGGTGTATGGGCTTTGAGCTATCATGTAGCCTTGTCTCCTAGTTTGAGCTGATGGTTCTCCAGTGGCTACATTACTTCTTCTGTGACATGAGTGGTGCATTCTAGCAGCTCAGTTTACCCATATGTGTCTAGTAGAGTTTTCTCGGTGGTCGAGACCCGGGCACTTGGTGGTTTGTGCCAGTGCTCCGGGAGACCCACAAAGATTGATTGCATATTGCCTTTGACAGGTTGTACACTCTCTCTGTGGTCGAGACCCGGGTACACGGTGGTTTGTGCCGGTACCTCGGGAGACCCTGCACTGATTGGTCTAGTCTTAGGGACCTTTTGACAGACATGTGGCGTCTGCGTGTGGCTGAGACCCGGACGCCCGGTTACATATGTCGGCGTCTCGGGAGGCCTAAACTTGCCTAGCTTGGCTAGATCGTGATACTAGTGTGTCACCGTATATTCTGGTTGTATTTGGGGTATATTTGATATTTTCCTGTCGGTCGAGACCCGGGCACACGGTTGACTGTTCCGGTGCCTCGGGAGACCTCCAGTGTGTGGTTTCATGTTCTGGGATATGTGTATTCCCCGTCCGTGCCTTTTGGTGCGGCAGGGATGACGGGGCCTGGTGGGCTAGCCGCCAGTCCCCGGTACATAAGCTCATTGTAGGGCTCATTGTACTTTCCTCCTTGATTCTTAATTCATTTTTTTTAGATTTAGCCAAATCTTGGCGCTGCACTTCTCTCGCTCACCACCAGAGCTCATGTCTCTTCCAACATGGGCCTGCATGCCCTAGACTCATTTTAGCTTGGTATCAGAGCACAGGGGGGCCGTGTGAGCAACAAAGCAGCAGAATGAGTCTGAAACGCAGCTGAGGTGCGCCACGTGGCGTCATGCAGACAGAAGTGTCCAGGAGTGACAAACATGTCTGCGACAGCAACAACGACAGCTTTCACCTTCCAACTAAGTTACGTTTAGTGTTCATGAGGATCCCACCGGGTGCTACTGAAGCTGCTGTATGGGCGGCAGAAGCAGCACCATTGGCAGCAGCGGCAAAAATCACAACAATGCATTCTGGCAGAAAAGTGTAAGTGTCAGTCGTGCACCAGCAGCGCTCCAGCTACATGCACGTGGCGTAGCTGCACGTGCAAGCAGCGCTCAGCATCAGCAGTAGCCACATTGTGCAGCAGCAGCAGCATTAGCATTGGTAGCAGCTTTGAGCAGTGCACAGTGCGCAACAGCAGTGGCAGCAGCCGCAACCAGCCGCACAGTGGCAGCCTGCAGTCATAGACAGCAGCAGGCAACATTGACTAGCGTGCAAGCAGTGTAGCAGCCATAGACAGCAGCAGCAGCAGCAGTAGCAGTCGCGTGCACAGCGGCGGGAGCAGCGGCAGCCGCTGTGGGCATTGCAGGCAGTCGTTGCGGGCAGCCACAGTCGCGCCGTGCAGCCACTCGTCGCCACTTGCTGCGGCAGCAACGCGCAGCAGTAGCATTCTGTGCCCTGCGCAGCGTGACTGCTGGCAGTGGCAGCAGCAGCAGCGTTGGTGCAGCTTGCTCCAGCGCGGTTGCAGCAGCGGCCAACGCCACACCTTCTTTTCTTTTCTCTGCTGCCCTCCTTTTCTCCTCGCTTGCCCCCATTCTCTCACCCCACAACCTCTCTCTCTCTCTCTCTCTCTCTCTCTCTATAGCAGCTGCAAGAAGTTGCTTTGCAGCTTCCCGTGGCCTCGTCGATAGCCTCGCTCGTCGAGTAACGAGCAAGCCGCTCGAATCCGCCCAGCGGATTCGAGCTCGCTCGAGCGCACACCAAAAAAACGGGGGCGGGAGGGGGGGGG
>SZWC01006324.1:1826-15412 GCA_023375785.1 Penium margaritaceum | reverse complement strand
AGAGAGAGAGAGAGAGAGAGAGAGAGAGAGAGGGAGAGAGAGAGAGAGAGAGAGAGAGAGAGAGACACACACACACACACACACACACACACACACACACACACACACACACACACACACACACACACACACACACACACACGAAAGTTCCAGTCGCAGTGCGAGTCCGAACTGCGGTTGGAGCTCCGAATGTCGCTGCCGCCTCTCGTTTGGAGACTGCTCCCGCGCGCCTGCGCGTGCCCGAGTCACGTAGCTCGACTTGCGACGGAGAGCGAGTCGATGACGACGACAGCGCGCGTCTTCGCTTGTGGGAAGCGCTCGTCGAATCGGGAGTCCAGGATTGTCCAGCACAAGCGAAGACGACGCCGGCAACTTGCGCAGTGAACACCACTACGGACCAAAGGGCCACAGCCGAAAGGGTTTGCCTGGCGGGGGGGAGGGCTCTCTTCAGCGTGGCACTTGCTCGTTAACTCTGCAATTCACCTGAGGTTGAGATAAAGTCGGACAGTACACGCGATTAATTTGCGATCGAGAACTTTGCTCGTCCGGTGCAGCTGGTCATCGATCGGGTGTTCCTTGGCAGAACCGTCCGGGAAGAAGAATTTGATGAGTGCGCTTGCAGACCCAAAGCGAATATTGCCGGGTTTACGAGGCCGCCGAACGAGGCGATTGCGAGCGCAGATATCGCGATCGAGCAGAGATCGTAA
This sequence comes from Penium margaritaceum, assembly GCA_023375785.1. Classification (NCBI taxonomy): domain Eukaryota; kingdom Viridiplantae; phylum Streptophyta; class Zygnematophyceae; order Desmidiales; family Peniaceae; genus Penium; species Penium margaritaceum. The sequence goes on along the minus strand of SZWC01006324.1, from coordinate 14,705 downwards.
GAATCCTACGGTGGTAGCTCGCCCAGATGGATTGGGTGTTTGTGCTTTCTCTGTCGTTTCTGGATGTTCCTGAGTCTGCGTGATGCATCCGGAAAGCCCAGAACCGCGGATCCTCTCAATTGCGGAAACTGTCAGAATGTTTCTTACAACATTATCCACCTGAGTTTGAGGCAAACCGCAGCCGCAGCGATCGCAACTTTCCACGCTTTTCCTCCGTAACAGTACCCCCTCGCAAAGGCCCTGTCTGGGAACGTGCAAATATGCGGTGGCAATTCAGGCCACTCATATTCATGACGTCATTATAAAACCTCCCGTAGACTTACGACCGAATGTAAAGGACGAAACACAGTTCATCAGCCGGAAAAGGTGGTGTAAAGAAAAAACACGCAAGAAATTCAAAAATAAAACCTGATGATAGAAAGCTCTTCCACCTGGATATAGGACGTGTTCCGAGAAATGGAAAGCATCCTAAAACTACCATAAACGACTCAATATGGAAACGGGTTATGTTATGATGTTACAATATACCCCTCATTTTGACGTACATTATGTTGGAGCATTTGGAGCCTGTAGTGACAATGTCAGCGCGTCCTCTGATGCAAGAAAGGGGTCTTACTAATTTTGCAGGATCTCTGTGCCCAACAAGAAAACCCTTTACTCCAATGTGCGGAAGCGCAAGACTGCAATCAAACTCCTAAATGAAAAGACTATCAAGTACAAGAATGGTACAAGGAAAAAACAGCAAAACACAGCTCAACTTAATGCTCTGACACAACCTGCCCCGTCTAAGGGAAAAACACCATGCTAGGACGTCAAGGCTGTCGTTGCAAGGGTCTGAGCACAGTCACCATGCTTTCAGGTGCATCAGCCAAATTCTACAAACGTAGCCAAGTAAAAGCTTCCTCCTGCTACGAACGTGTTTTATTAAAGTTCCCACTTGACGTGCCGCCGATGAAGCACATCGATGTCACCAAAGTTGGAGATCGTTGCTTCGCTAACAAAAGTGGTCAGCCTTATTTCGTAAAAGGAACAACGAGTGTTATTGCAAGAAAACATTTTCTTCTTCTTCTTATACTACTACTACTACTACTACTACTATTACTACTACGACACCTGCAGGTTACTACATTCATAGGTGGAAGACGGTCCACAGGGCCGAGGAGTGATCTTGCCTTTCGACCCCTCTGTGGGGGAGAGGAAACCCAAAACAAGATTCTCACTACAATCAAAACTAGCTTTTAATTTCCAATAGTTTTCTTAAAACACCAAGCAAAATGAAATACACCTACAATGTCTCGCATTTCACATTTGTTTTTACTACAAGTTATTCCTTCCACCTTCCAAAAGGCATCGCAGAAATGTCTGTTATATAGCTCCGATCAACATGACGGATGGGCTTAACCACGTAGCTAATGATCACAAAAAGCTACTCCAAGGCCATTCCAAGACATTGGACCCCTCGCCTTCACTTCGACAGCTACTCCGACAGCTTCACTACTATTTCCGTTCATGTTGTGATATAAGTTGTTATTGAGCACGCTGTTCATGGATTGAGACTTGTGGCCATGAGGAGAAAACATTCCCCTTTGAGCTTACTAAATCACGAGGTGTTTCAAGGCCTAAACAACACCTTTGCTCTCCCTCCCTCTCACGTCAAATTCTCCTTTACCACTGCTTTGACAAAGCAACCACTTACTGGTACTTTCACGGCTGCTATAGCTATGACCGATGCCGACGTGCTCCTCTACTAATGTGCTCAGGAGTTTAATTTCACTCGGTTGCTTAGAAGAAGGCAGAGGTCTCCTTAGATGTGAAATGTATCCTTGTTTGTGTTTTTGTGGTCATGTCCAAAGATGCACATATCGATGTGCTCTCACTTGTGGATTGTTACCATTGTAGGTTTCTCCTTGGGCTTTGCACTTCATTTGGATCCACACTTGCTTTCTGTCATTGGGCAACACCGAGATGATGTGAACGACCATATTGTCGCACACTTTGACTCCGATTGCTCCACTACTTCATGAAACTTGCTACACGTGTGCTTCTGTTGCACTTTCCTATGCCGAATCTACAACCAAATGGTGCCTTTTTTTCTCAGACGCTCCCATTTCTTTTTCTTCCTCTTCTTCCTCCACTACTATCTATTTTTTCTCATGGAGTGGTATTTGCAATTGTGAGAAAAACATGTTAGATTCCTCACAAGCGTCTCTATCTTGGTGTACTCGTCACTACTATGCCAATGGTGGTGGGATGCCTCGTAGCTTCCACCTCTTGTACCAATATTGTGTTGATACAATTGTAGCTTGTGAGCTCATTCTTTGACCTCCCATGTACTCTTGGCTCCATACACGAGTATCCACTTCATCACAACTGCCCTTATAGGATGTAGGCCGGCTTCTCCTTTGCCAAATGTTCCATTGGTCGTGCATACTACTGTTGCGCTCGCTCCGCAAAAGCTGATCAGAAGTCAAGTTTTCATGCACTTTGAAGATCATGTGAACCTCCATCTGGTGCGAAGGATACCTCCACTTGAGTTGTCTGACTACATCATCAGCATTCAGCTGATGGTTTGACTTCTGTTTGATGGAGCATGGGAACTTCATCATGGATGCGGAGCCAAAAATTTAATCTTTAAGTATCTTGTGGACGTTAGGCGAGACTTCCAACCCTGTGACCACTAGCGCCGACACTTTTCTCTCAATTATTCACTTTCTTTGCGACTGTCAATTGCTACTGCCAAGCTGTTGATGGTAGTGTGGTTCCTTGGTCACCACTCAACCCTCCATGCGCTTTTGCAAGACGTTTGCTTCCCATAGCTCTCCAGCAACCTGGGTAGTTGCCGATGGCTTCCTTGTTTGCGATACGAAAAGTTGTACATGGAGTGATGCCGTCCCTGGTAACATCATCACGTGAGTGCTTAAAATGTATAGTTTCTTATTGTCAGGTACTTCTTGTGATGCTTGAAAACCTTGTGGCAATGGTACATAATTTTACTTTTGCAATGGTGCCATTGTGGGTGCTTGAAGGTACACTACAAGAATTTGCACGTCTCCTCCATGAGGAAATGAAGCTAACTTTGTCGTCTAATGAAAGAAAAACTCTGGCATAACAAGATAAGAACTAAGATCTGGCTGATGTATAGATGGCTAATGTGATGCTGATGAGGCCTTATTTAGCTACTAGGCCTCATTCAATTGTTGAATCTACACCATCTTACCTTCAAGTTGAGCTTCCTCGGAAACTAGCAACTCATAGGTATGCCGCTCCTTTTGGGAAAGGAACTACTACTTGCCACCATGCTGCTACAGATCTATGCTTTCATGATTGAAAGATTTATCCTCAATGTTGTCTAAGGCTGACCTATATCAAGCTTTGGTGGTACGAGTACCATGATTGGCACCTCCGTTATAGCGTGCTATGGAAAAACCACGCAGAGATATGTCATGCCTGATGTTTCAGGTCGTATCATTGGCATCTGCATTTGCGTAAAAGGCTGGGGCATGAATTATGCCACATGTGCCTGTGGGACAATGGTAGTTGATAACAATGGTAGTAGTGCTAGTTAAAGCTGATGCTGAAGGTGCACTTGTTGAATGTGGGACAACTACTACTTAAGCTGTGAACTAAAAGCTTCAAAGCTCATGCGCTCCTCTTTGGAAGGTAAGAGCGTAGGACACTTGTCAATCAATTACTACCGCAAGGTTCTATTTTCACGCACATCATCTAGGCATGCCCTTGTTTAAAGTGCCACCTCTCATGAGCGCTTCACCTCTTCACATCAAGCTTCCTCTCTCCTTGGACTACATCCTTGGTCCATGCACAAGTTTGGCATTGAGAGGTTATTCAGCTATTCAGAGTCCATGTGTTGGCTCTCTATATTGAGTTCATCAAAAGCATACTCAATGAATCTATGTGTGTAGGGTCGCCACGTCACGTGTTCACCCTACTACTCGTGAGTGATGGCAATCGATATCATCCTTTGAATCTAGAGCTGGAGCAATTTCTTCTTATAGCTAGCACAAATTTGCTACTCTAATTGCATGTTGAGCATGCTCAGACGTCCTCGTGCTCTTATTCCATGTATGTTTTTTTTAGCCTGCAATGACAAATTCACCGTGTGCTATGATATAACAAGGTGGTCTTACGACTTTCTAGGATATGTTGCCCAATAAGAAAACCATGCACTCTTATGTGCCAAAGCGAAAGACTCCAACCATACTTGATATTGAAAAGACTACTAAGCAAAATTATGGCATACGAAAACAACGACAAAAATAAAACTCAGCTCAATGGTATAACATAACCTTCCCCATTTGAGGGAGAAACACCTTCCTAAGCTGTCAAGGTTGTTGTTGCAACGGTCTCATCATGGTAACCATGCTTTTAAGTGAAATGACCTTTAGGTTGTCAAGGTAGCCTCCTTTCCACACTCATAGCCAGTACAAGACTTAAAGGGTTGTCAAAGAACTTTCGGCCCTCCTAGCCAAGCTAGTATAGTGCTACAAGGCTTACTAGGTTGAAAAAGGGAAACTCCCATAGAGACTGTCCAGACTATATCAACAGTACAAGGCAGAGCTGATGCTATACACTAAGTCTCGGCTCAAATCCTGGACACAACTATTATCTCAAAGATGAGCAATGTCCAAGGAGTAGCTCTAACAAGGCTGCTCTCCAGTCTTGGATGTAGTCTGGCCATCTCTTTTAGGTATCAGGCCTTCAGGTAGTTGGGGATGTTCACTGACCTCGGTTAGCAAGAGGTTGCCTAACTTCCATGGGTCTTTGGATGAGAGAGTGTCTATACACTCTTCGTCTAAGGCATAGTCTGGCAGAGATGGAGTGTTGGTCTTGCTTACTATAGTTAGTGGTTAAAGTTACCGCACAAACTGATTTCAGTCAGTTTTTATATCAGGATCTTGGCAAGTTGGACCGTTCCTCCATGTCCAGAAGAAAGTACTAGTTCTCAGGTCGTTGCTTCCTCCTCTAGGAATCTTCTTAGTCTAAGGCACATAACTTCATCTTCAAGGATGCTTCCTAAGCGTAGGAAACAAAACTGTGGTCTCAGGTGTTGAGTCTCGCATGTTTTTGCTAAAGCAAGATGGTCCCCACTCTTCGCTCCGCATGTAGCTGCTGATTTGTACATGTAGTAAGTGATGCAACTGTTGAATCGTGCATGTGATAGTTGATGCAATATTGACTTGTGCCTGTACCACCTCATGTAGAATAGTCCCTATTGTAGATCCTTGCTTGCATGTGCAAAAGAAAGTAGTCTTAGCAATCTAGACAGGTATAGTTTCACCCTGACTTGTCTAAGCAAAGTACACAAAAGTGCTTCCTTGTAGTGCAAAGCCGTAGACCAGGCTTGGCAAGGAGGCATGAACAACCCTTCAATGCATGTAGTACACGAATCCGGGCTCCTTTCCCCCCTATGAGCTTGGTGCCTGAATTAAATACTGCCTCTACATCAAAAAATCCCGACCGAGCTGCACCTGAGCATTTATACATACAAATCCATAACTTAGCGCAAGGACCTTTGATTGTCAAACCGAGTGCGCGATGTAAAGAAATCACTCAACAAAGCTATTTTCACTCAAACACAATGTAACATAACAATATACCTTGTGGTGCATCACAGGGTTTCTTGTGATAAAAAAGTTAAGACGAGAGTTTTCATGATTCCAAGTTGAGAGGTGAGGCGACCTATGCTCAAATTTCATTTAACGAGAGGATTGGTACGTTTTGTATATGATCCCAAAATATTCAGATATTTTCATCCTTACCATTTAAAGCAAAGACCTCCCCAACACAAAAACGTTTGGAAAGGGAAAACAATCACATTTCAAAAAATATATCACAATTAATACATCCCTCAAATCCATCCCTCGTTTTCCTAAGTCTAATCTACTTAATGTCATCTTAATTCGCGGTAAATGGTATTACCTAGAAGTTGAAATATTAGACCCCCTCACACACTCTCTCCACTCAATCTCACAACAAACCGGAAGTATACGGTGTCTTATGCCTTGTTCCCCAACTAGTTTTTTGGTATGTTGTCAAGATTATATATGTACCGCCCACTTAAATGTATTTATGTTGGTTTGGCACGGCGCCGACTGTACCGTATACTACCTGTAGTAGCGCGTATCATATCCGTTTCCAACACCTCCACAACATTTTGCTAAGCCTGTATTTAACCTTATAGAATGGGACCGGTGTCTCCGGTGTCTATTGCCTAGTAGTACACATGCTAAGCACAGACGTTACCAACAGAGTTCTAATCCCATGGCCGAGAGTACCGTCGGTTTACTTCACACGTGGTTTGCACACGTGTAAAGTGAATATTTCTAATGGAATTGGCGTCAATCTTCGAGCAAGTACTGACCAATGGGCTCTTTTAGATTTTTCAAAATAAATTAAACTGTTTTGAAAATCTTTGACATATATCGATGCAAGAACTTTGTAACGACTTCTTATACTTTACTATTCTAACATTTTATAGTAGAGGGGCAAAGCGCGATGGTCTCCATGAAAATCCATGAATTATGGCTAAAATGACGAAAGATACACTCGATGTGGGAGGACATTGCATCACACCTAATTTCTATCTGTTTTCGTCAGTCAAGCAAGTACATTGTCCGAAACCGTCAGTCAAGCCTCTTACCGCCAAATACCAGATACACTAACAGATAAGGGAACACAACATTGGAGCACACAAGTCTGTGAGCTGGCTCACTAGCATCCCCATCTCAAAGTTGGAGGACCCCACATTTCCACAAGAGAGAGAGAAAGAAAAGCTTAACAGTCATTACACGTTTTGCACCATAGTCGAAACTCAAAATGAGGACTCTCACTACAACACCAGAGATGTGATATTAGGTTTAGAAGCATCATTACTTTCATTAAGGGCGAAGAGGACATGATAAGCAAAATAGTAATTTCAAGAACCACATGTTAGGAAACATTACTTTATCAAGTGAAGTTTCTAAAAATACTTCTGTACCAATACTAAATATAACAAAGGAATAGAAAACGGTCAATGAAGTTCAACCATTTTTTAAACTTAAAACATAAACTTATAAAGAAAAGTTAAAAAATAAGATATAGCTTTCAAACATCCACACAAGCGTTAAAACAAACATGAGAGATACAAGAACTCTAGAACAACCAGAACAATGCAACATACATACCATGATCTATCATTCTCATATTCAATTTGTTCAGATAGGTGTTGAGTGCATACTTTGACCCTAATTACAACCTGTCTCCCCTTTCTCCTTGCTCCCCAATGGTATAGTGTACCCTCCTTAATGAAAATCGTAGATTATTCAAACTTCATGTTCTGCGATTTCCATTGAGGGCTGAATTGTGGAAATTGTGGAATCCAGGTGGCAAAGCAACCAAATTTCTATACTAAAATTTATTCAAATAGTGGAAATTACTTATTCAAAATAATGAAGCTATCGATGGGACAAATACATTCATATAAAACCTGTCAATCAACTGAACCTTTCAATTAACAAACCATAAACAATCTACATAGACTCAAGATAAGTTGGTTTTAGACCACGCTAAAATTCTAATAGTTATTCCACAACGTTGACAAACGTTTGTTATAAACAAAATCTATGATATGTGACTGACATTTAATGTTGATTATTGTAGTTCTTTTTCAATTACTATATCAAATTTGAAATTTCATTATACAACTATTTTACCTTCCAAATTAGTTTGAAAATTTCACATCATTAATGTGTGCCATGTATTTCCTCTTTTTCTTTAAAATTTCAAATTTGCAAGGGATTTATCAAAACTTTTGGAGCACATGTCGCTCGCTCACTTGATATGAATAATGGATTAGCACTCTCACAGAAATCAACCTAGTATAACACGTCGGTTCTAATGTAAGGAACAGATTTCCCTTGGTCAGACATTGCAAATTTCTTATAGATGCACTTTTGAGAACTTTAATTTTAAATTGAAGGAAAAATTGTAAAACAAAATATTAGGTGCCATCCAAATAACATCTTGACAGAGCATTGGCTGAAATGATTTGAAGGTAACATATTTTGCATATGTTAAAAAAGCAAACTTGAAGATAATTAAGGTATTGTGTGTGCCTTCTTTTTTAGGATGTCCATGTCTATTTGCCTAGTGCGGCTGATTTATCATCATTTTCCATATTTGTTTGCGTTATTTTGTTGATGGCTTTGCATTAAGCTTAAGTGTGTTAGAAGTATCGCACAATCCATTCATCCCAAGAAAGCTCTTAAACAGATTTCCATTTTTTGCACATCGTCGTGCAATTAGGATGTGTTTTTAGAACAAATACAGGTAACGGGCCTTAATATAGATGTAAGTTGACAACGACACATTCAATTCATTAGGATGAGTCATTGATAGTACTAAGAAATGTGTTATGGAATAGCTACCACACATGTCCAACTTTTCTCTTCGCAATCCACCTTAATGCGCTATGTAAAAAACACAACATGTAAAGGTTTGCCAAATTTTTTCTCCATACAAAAAAAACCTCAAAAAATAAGCATTACATTGTGAGAAATTCATTTTCCATGAAGCTCTTGCCCTTTAATATTACTCATTATAAGTTGATAATTGTAACTAGTATTTTAAACTTGCTTATCATGATGTGATGATTTCAATTTCCACTTTTTATGGTGTATTTATCTAATTTTATATGGCCAAGTTCATAAGATGATGTGATTATTTTATTTGGAAAAAATCATTGTTTTTTTCATTAATTTGTAGTATCTCTTTGCAATCAAAGACAATTAAAGCATAATGTGACTTTACAATAAGGTTCCTTGTTTTGATGCTTAAAATTTCATGAATTTCCTCAATTATTTCCACATAAATGTATTTCAAAAACACCTCAATGATTTGTTAATTATGTACATTATACATGGATAGACCCTAATAAAATTCTTATCCTTTGTATTTTAATTTGGTTATGTTTTACAAAATCTATCACTCATGATGATGAACACGGTTTGAAGAATGTGAGTTGACGTTTTAGCTAACATTCAAAAACATAAATCCTTCACTTGTGACTGATCATCTTACCCATTTGGGTTGCAATGAATCACGAAGAAAAGGAGGTGATCTTAATAAATCAACGTTCTAAACATGTAGCCAAGAATGCATTTAACCTTTTCGTTCCACGTGGCAGTGTTTTGTAGAAATAGGAACACTAGTGCCATTTTCTAACTTCAATCTTGAATCAATGGATTTACATGTGGTTCTTCTTACACTTAAATATCAGGAAAGAATTATTAGGGGTGGATTCCAAAAGGGCTCTATACCATGTTACTATTCATCAATTCACTCTACAACATGTAGGCCTATATGTTAATCAATGGAGACATTTTTCAAACATGGTTCTTCCTTGAGAAGAACCATGTGCGTATGGTAGAATACTCCCACTTTGCCTTTAAGTGGTTACAATATCATTGTTTAAGAAGGTTTGACAGTCAGATTCTTCATCTGAAATGATTTTTTGAGTTTTTTATGAGACCAAATTTGTTAAGTTTTATCATGTAAAATATTCTTGGATCACTTTCATGCAAAATCAATCCCTTGTGGCTGATTTTGTGTGATTTATTCTTGTTTACAACTAGTTTAGACGTGTAGCCTCTTAGATTTTGCGAAGGCATTTTGGTCATAGCCTTTTGTATTCTTGACACATACCTTGGTGATTCTCATGGATTCTCATTACATGTTTCTACCTTCGGCATAGTGAGTTCAACTTGGGTCATAATCTATTAGTGATCGTTTTCTACTTCAAAACAGTGTTCAAGTGTTTTATTTCCCATTGGATCTATTGTAAACTTTCACTTGGTTGTTTTGCTCATGCTTTCGTCCCCCTTTTGCACAAATAGCTAGTATAATTAATATATTTAATACCTTCACAAGGTTTCTCCACTTGAACAACATACCTTTATGTTTGTTTTGAAAGTGATTACTTTTAAGTGTTGTTAAAAAATCATTACCTTTGTGAACGTTTCCAGCATGTGTAAGACCATTATTCGGATACAATCTTCTGTACTTTGAACCATATGTAGATGGTCATGTTTAGTCCAACCAGAAATTTTCTAAAACCCACGAGTTGGTTTAATGAACCCAAACTTTACCTTTATGTTGGACTCAAGGGAACACATGAACCTTCCCTCTTTCAATTAAATGATCCTATAGCTACCAAGTTTCCCCTATGAAGTTGTTATACTTTTTCAAGTTTTTTATTCTTTATGTTAATAAAAATTAGACCATATTGTGGTCATTGAACACTTCATAACTTGAAAATCAAGTAAGATCCTCAAGAAGACACATAAAACATGTATTACATCTTTGTGGGAGCCATAACCCCTCACGTTTTCTTTCTTTGTTTCCCTCTGATTGTCTAACATTTAGACCCTTCGTATTTTCTAAGATGATTTGGAAAGCCTTTTCATATAGGTATTTTATTTATTTCTTTGATGAAACATTTCCCTTTTATCATGTTAAAAATCTTGTTATCTTGTCCTTGTGAAGAGTTTTTAGTTCATTTGTAGCTTCCCATTCATCTTTTTGGTTTTCACTAGCATGGTAAATCATTTGTTGTTACTCAAATGAGAAAAATGTCATGGTTTCTTATCTTGAATATTCTAAATTGCAGTTAAAGTTTCATGGTTGCATGGAATATTTCTGAGAGAGGATTTCGAAAAGATCAAAAACGTTTGTGCGTTTCGGCCACAGGGCCTTCATAAGCAGTCATGTTATCTTATGTTGCATGTTTTGTTGTGCGAGAGGAGAAACATACTAAAAGAAGGATGAAGAGAGGGAGGGAGGTGCATGGATGTTAATATATGGTACAAACCGTGAACTTATGAGGGGGGATACCTTTATGTTCATTTGATGAGTCCATTCTGAGGTTTGGATTTCAGTCATGACCATTATCTGAGACCAAAAACAAATCTGGGATCAAACTTTCTTTCCACCTTCACTCTGGCAAGTTGAGATCTGTCTCTTTCCTGGAAAGGTTTTCCCGCAATTGTACCTATACTCCCGCGCCGTTGCCCCCGGCGCACGAGGCTCGAAGCGCAGGTCCCAAAATGTCGCCGCCCTCTCTCTAATCCTGATCCGCACCAATCAGCGCTCTCACACGCTCGTGCCGCTCGCACCGCCTTTTGTGGACCTGGGGACTGCCGAGGGTTAACCTCCTGGCGGATCCGGTTTGTCTGAGAGAGATCCTGACCCCCCTCTGAGGATGACACCGTTCCTCCCCTCCTGGCCCCCTCGCCGCAGGCGCCGTGCACCGGTGGCCTGGTGGTTCAGCAGAAGCGGCAGCTGCAGCTCAGGCGCATCTGCTTTTCGGATGAGCCCCGTGATCGACAGACTGAAGTCGTCGCGGTATCCACGCAGCTTCGGCCTCCGTTTGGCGAGGCGCCCCGTTACAGCTTGTGTCTGATACGCTGCCGCCGCTCTTGCCCCCGTTCACCCCCCCCCCCCCCCCCCCACCCCACCCCTCCACCACCGCGAAAAGCGTGCGGCAAAGGCCACTGATCCATCGCAACGCTTCAAGTCGATTACGTTTTTGCCGACGCCCGTACTGTCGGGTGGTCAGATGCTTCCTATCGTCATTTCCCTTGTTCTCCCCTCTCTCCGTCCAACCTTCCACTCGCTCGGGCTTGCTTCAACCACCACCTGAATCGGTGGACCCTTCCGACGGGCAGAGCCGCGCATGAGACGTTTCATTTGTGCCGAGTGTTCATACGTCCCGCCAGTGCCGCCCACAACGGTCGTTCGTTGGTGCTCGGATTTCGTGCGACCGGATCGGAACTGCCCAGATTGCCCTGACCCGACCTGCCCAACTCGAGCTGCCGGGCCCAAGCTGGCCCTACTCCAGCTGCCCCGAGCCCAATCTCAAGAGCCCAATCTGCACGAGCCCAATCTCAAGAGCCCAATCTCAAGAGCCCAATCTCAAGAGCCCAATCTCAAGAGCCTAATCTCACGAGCCTAATCTCACGAGCCCAATCTCAAGAGCCCAATCTGCACGATGCAGAAGTTGACGCCCACATACTGAATTCTGTGTCGACTTAACTTGAGAGAAAAAAGAAGAAGAAGAAAAAGAAAAAAAGAGAAAAAAAAGGGAACCTCAAACTCGCGTCACCTTCACCTGCACCTTAATCTTCATCTCGAGCCGACCTCCTCGTTGATGAAGTGTGCCTCCTTCCCTCCCATCCCCTCCCTCCTCCCTTGTCTCTTTCTCCACCCTACCATACAAAAGCCATTTCGCTCACGCCTACCACCAGCCGGACTTGGCCGCAGCAGCAGAAGCAGCTAAAGCAGCAGTAGCAGCTAAAGCAGCAGTAACAGCCCGACCATCACCACCACCACCACAACCACCACCACCACCACCACTACCAGCAGAAGCAGCAGCCGCAGCAACAGCAGCAGCAGTAGCAGCAGCAGCAGCAGCAGCAGCAGTAGGAGTATCACATCAACAACAGCACCAGAGGCAGCACCAGAAGCAAAAATGCGACTCGCAGTCACCCGCCCCTCCACCCTCCCCTGTCCCACCGCCCACATGCCGCTGCCTCTAACCCAGCTGTTGCCACTGCTGCTGCTGCTCCTCCTCCTCCGCATGCCCTCATCGTCACTGGTGGCGGCCCAAACCTCCCCGGTGGCCACCGCCGCAGCAGTCACATTCGGCGAAGTTGTGCGCAGCAACGGCAAACCCGTGAGCGTTTCGGTGCAGGTTGCGTCGTCGGCTTCGGTGCGGTACCTGTCGCTGCACCACTTTGTACTCACCGTCAACGGTGTTTTTGTGCCGTGGAACGACGCGTCCTTCTCTCAGGTGCGGTACTTACTTTCTCCTCTGTATCCCCC
>SZWC01006323.1:94166-111813 GCA_023375785.1 Penium margaritaceum | reverse complement strand
GGCCAGTGAGGACTTCAAGGCGTGGGTTCCTGAGCGCTTCCCGTGGGTGCAGTTGTTGTACATTCCTGCGGGGTGCACTAGCAAGCTGCAGCCTGTAGATGTGGGGCTACAGAAGCCCTTCAAGGCATAGATCAGCAAGGGCTATGCATCTTGGGTGGGGAAGAAGCTGTCGGTGTCGCCGACTGTTGACCTTGACATGCGACAAGTGAAGGATGCATCAGTCAGGTGGATGTTACGTAAATGGTCGCACATTCACAACAACCGCGAAATGGTGTTTGCCGCTTGGCGTGAGAGCGGATGGGATCGCTGCTTCGACCATGACTTTCAACATGTTGCTGGTGCAGACTACTTGAACTTCATGGCCGAGCCCGAGATGCAGGGCTATGAGCCTGAAGATGTTGTAGGGTAGTTTCCTAGGAACTTTCTTCTGTTGTGGTGCGTGCGTAATTTCCTACGTCATGTTGTTATGTTTGAGGGAAAAACATTTTATCAATCTGGCTGTGTGCAATCCTTCCCCCGTCCGCTGNACATGTTGCTGGTGCAGACTACTTGAACTTCATGGCCGAGCCCGAGATGCAGGGCTATGAGCCTGAAGATGTTGTAGGGTAGTTTCCTAGGAACTTTCTTCTGTTGTGGTGCGTGCGTAATTTCCTACGTCATGTTGTTATGTTTGAGGGAAAAACATTTTATCAATCTGGCTGTGTGCAATCCTTCCCCCGTCCGCTGCTCCCTTCTCGTCCCCTCCTGACCCTCTCTGCCATTGAGAGTATCGCACAAAAGTTCAAAATCACATAACACCCGCAGACCGACACGCACACACGGTTATTGTAGCATGCTTTGCGTGCCTCCTACACAATGTGTAGTTGACAGTCTTGACACAATAGATTTTGCATTTTCAAAATAACCAAGTAAATTTCACCGCGTTGTCAAATTCGAGAATTAGCTGGAGTAAAAAACAACTAATAACGAATTCAAAGATCACTACGGTAAATACCAACAACGTATTTATACACCAAAATATGTAACATGGGTAAGCCGGATTTTATTTCAAATAAAAACATCTGCGAGGTCAGAATTTCCCCTTTCGTTGGTTGGTCTGTAGTTAGCTGTAGTGGAAGAGGATGGACCGTCCAGGTCCATCCGATGACATGAGCAGAGCACGAAAATATGATACAAGATCCTTCCGTGTGACGATACGTTGGTTCGTCGGTCACGCTCCGACGTCGACCCCGTGGAATTTTACTCGCTGGTTGAGCCGTTGAGGCCAACCATTCCGTTCCGAGGGCTTCTATCTACTCGTCTACCCACCTATTGCTCTAGTTTGTTACAGTGTTCGAGGCTGTCAAAACCTTCTACAATAGAACACGGAGGTCCGAGAAGTTGGCCAAAATGTCCTCGGTCAAACAGCGTAACAATCCTTAGGTCGACGCGCGGTGGGCCACCAATGTAAAGACAAAAATACCCACTCACATAGTTCAGAAACACGTGAACGTCAAGGACGCAACACTTCCCCATTTTAGCCGCGACATTCTGGCGCACTAGTAGCCGTGGATCAGATGAACGACGTCTCGGAGGTTTTCGTAGAACTCCAAGCTATTGTTAGCGGTGCCATAGTCGTGCCTCTTGACTAGATTCTTGGTCATTTTTTCACAACATCGATGTCCGGGGATGTCTTCAATCGTGTACTCTGTATCCACGTCCACTTGAATAGGAGACAGAGGTGGGATGTCCCTGTCAGAGAAGTTTTTGTTAGGATCTCGATAGTGCTTGATGTGGAACATAAGGTGGATCGCCATGCTATCAAACAGGCAAAGGCGAGCAACGACATAGGTTTGGATTTGTTCCATCTCAAACGACCCCACACACTAGGGTTTGAGGTTTGCAAAATCCTGTCCTTGGAGTTTGATATCTGCCAAGCTGACAAGGATGAAATTCCTAGCGCTGAACACGTCACCGCTGCGATGTTGGTCGCCCGCTTGCATCATAGCTACTTGTGTCTTTGTGAGAGTTTGGCATGTTTCCTCACAAACGCTAGAGAAATCCTAGCGGTGGATGTCAACGGCATGATTGTTGCTCTGGTTCCGCATTCCTACCGGTGCGACAAGAAGTTTGCCGTATACTACTTTAAACAAATGTTTACCCGTTGTAGTAGAAAGTGGCGGAAATGTATCCGAGTTCGACAGTCGACAGTTTGGCCATCTAATCGGTGCCGTGTGGCCCGCATAAAGTGCAAATAAGGTGTTTGATCGTCTCATTGGTCGGCTCAATTTTCCTGTCATTTTGAAAATGGAACGTTGTTGATAGTTTCATCCAACCGTCGTATCGTGTCATCACTTCACACCAAAAACGGCTAGTGAAGTGGTCATGTCTATCCTTGATGTTGGCAGTGGCACAAAGAGTAGTGGTACGATCCGGTTTTGAAACGAACGCGTTATCATTTCTATAGTGATGGTCGTTGTTGTCGAGATGAAGTGCAACAATTCTGAAAATCTGTCTTCCACCACGAGGATAGCATCACAACCCTAGGGAGTGGTGAGCAAGCCTGTCACAAAGTGCATGCAGATGTTGACCCTTGGCTCCGTCGAAACAAGGAGTGGTTGGAGTGGACCGGGCGGCCTCGTAGAACAAGATTTTTGTCGCTAATAGGTGTCGCATTAGCGACAGTATGCTACAACGTCGTTCTGTATTTTGTCTCACCAATTGTACTTCGTCAGCTTATTAAGCATCTTGTCCTCGACGAAGTTTCCATTTTGATTGGTGTCGTGGCATTCCTCCAATAGCATTCACCAAAGCTCCTCGTTTGGTGGTACAATGACCTGGCGAGTAAGTTACCCTCATGAGTAGGGTTCGTCAGACCAGAACGTAGTCTTGTCGTACCTGCCAAACTCCTTGTATCCCTTCATAAATACCCTCGCAAGGTACGGGTCTCGCTCTATGACTAGCGTGTTGATCTCGTCCATTAGATACAGTCACAGGATTTAGGCATCCGCTGATTTATTTCCCTAGGTCAGTATTTGATGTCGTAGTTGAAGTTAGACTCAAGGTACTCCATCCATCGAGCTTGTCTACAACTAAGATTTGGCTGCATCTTGAGGTATTTTAGTGCATGATGGTCGGTGCGGACGATGCAGCGCCGGCATTCCAAGTAGCATCGCGATATCTTGAACGTGTACATGACTACAAGCATTTCTTTCTTGTGTACCGCGTAGTTGAGTTCCGCCTCGCACAAATTTCGCGACATGTATACGACCGGTTGTTCTCCACCATTGTTGTCGTGAGGAGAACGGCTCCAATTCCTCAAACGGATGCGTTGACGACCATGATATAGTCCACCATTGCATCTGTCTATCATAAGGCAAGCATCGAGGTCAGGGCGTTAATCAAATGGTTTAACGCTTCTCATTCACTATATCCTCCAACTCCACTCGCTGGTTTTACGAGTGAAATCGGAGAGAGGCGCTGACACTCGAGCCCAGTCATTTACAAATTGATGGTAGTAGTTGCAGAAGCTTAAATATATATGGATTTCCTGAACATTGGTAAGCGTCGGCCAATCAGCGACCACCTCCACCTTTTCTGGATCCATGATGTTCCTTCCGCCGTCGATGATTAGAAGCTCGATCAAACTGTGATTGGGGTCACATATTGAGAGTTCCAAACAAATTATCTCTTTAAAAAATCTCAGAAATTTCCATCGTGCTTCTCCGGGACGTGCCTGTATACCATAACGTCGTCGAAGTATGCGACGAGGAAGTCATCAAGGAATGGGCAGAAAGTATTGTTCATCGTCGCCATAAATGTTGTTGGAGCATCCGCGAGCCCGAATGGCTTGACTGTGAACTCGAAGTATCCATATCTATTGCGGAGTGCTGTCTTCTTGACGTCCTTAACATATACGTTGATCTAATGAGTGGCTGCTGCATAAGTTGATTTTGCGTAAAATATAGCCCAACGGAGCTGGTCAAAACGTTCGTCTGCTCACAGAAGAGGGTTGTGGTTTTTCATACCGATGTGGTCCAACGCTCGGTAATCCACGTACATCGACATCTTCCCACCTTTATTTTTACAAAAAGTACAGGTGTCGCGTAGGGTGATGTGGAGGGTCGGATGAACCTGACCGAGCATCACGTCCAGTTGCTTCCTGAGTTTGGTCAGCTCGTGGCCGTCCATCCAATAGGTTCCTTTCACTTGTGGTCTGCTATCCAGCTTCAGGTCTATCCTATGGTCGACGTTTCGCTGAAGAGGCAACTCTTGGTGTAGTTTGTTGGAAACAACCCCTTCCAACTCCTTAATGATTTGTAAGAACTCCTCCAAAATGACCGCAAATGTAAACGGGGTGCAGTGTGCTAGCCTCAACCGAATGGCGTGGGCACCAACCGGCGGCAACGGCGACCAAGGGGAGGACGGTGCACACCTTCCTGGGTTTATAGAAGCGTAGGATCATCTTGGGGGAGTATGGGAATACGTTGGAGTAAACTGTACTTGTTATTCAAGTGTCAACATACAATACCATATGATGACACATCCTAGGCAACCCGAGGTCACCGAGCCGTGCGCTGGTCTGTATGGGCCTGAGATGAGCATCATTGCCTGAGCATCACGTACCTCATCTTCCCAGCTATTCAACATACAAATGATTGCATCATTCTGTGGAGACACGGCTGTGAGATGGTCGTTTCCGTGAACCATAAGAATCTACTGCTGGCAACACCACAGCCACCGGTAGCGCCTTTTCTGGCAATAACACATCAGGGATCCTTGGTCCTTGGGAATTTCCGTCAACTGTTTTCCCTTCGGCCGGTCCAACCTTTTTCCATGTGTAACTTCCTCAACTCTTGATGGATCGACCCCGTTCCTGGGTTGATCTCGCATGGCTTTTTCTTTACATTCCAGATGCACAGTCTGATTGTACATTCAAGGAAGCCTCAAGCCGTGATCAGTGTCGTTGGCACTGTCCGGCTTACAATAAACTTCCCAGGTGTCGAGACGGATATTGTCGCCTCGAATGCTGAAATATCTTCCGCCCCCCTTGTCTCCACATGGACTAGCCATGCTTCAGCTCTGCATTGCGGGCATCTCTTGGCCACGTCCATAGACATCGGTTGGCGTAAATTCCTCCGTTGCTTCTACCTCCGCTGTTTCTGCCTCTGCTACTTCTCGTAACCATTGCTACATCGTGGGTTGCTCAATCAGAAGCATATGTATTTTTCTTCCATTAATGCTGATGTAGACTGATCTGTTGCTTTAGTCCACCTGTGGATTGTGTTGGCATAGGAATTTTTTCCCGAGGATGATTTTGTTGTTGGTCATTGGACCGTTACATTGTGCAGGTTTCCGATTTGTAGTCAGAGAGGTTCACGAAGTTGACGGCTCTACAGTCCTGTGTCAACAGTTTTTCCTTCAAAACAACCCCGGTTCAATCTGCAAACCGAACTTTTGAACCATTGTTGCTTACAAAAATTCTAAAAGGTCCTCCATCCAATAGTGTAGCGGATTGGACGGAATCCTTGGCCGACTAGGCCAAAACCGCGGTGCTTGAGGGTCTCCGACCCTCAAGCCATCCCGTCCAACCGCCCACAGTCCCAGGTGACCCCGCTCGAGCCACGTGGCTCCTTCGACCGGTCGGCGTGGCACTGCCACGCTACACTCCCCCCCACTAGGAGTGAGAGCCGCCTCGGCATCTCCGGTAATCCCAACGTGGGATTTGAGCCCTGGAGCTCTGATACCAATGTAGCGGATTGGACGGAATCCTTGGCCGACTAGGCCAAAACCGCGGTGCTTGCGGGTCTCCGACCCTCAAGCCATCCCGTCCAACCGCCCACAGTCCCAGGTGACCCTGCTCGAGCCACGTGGCTCCTTCGACCGGTCGGCGTGGCACTGCCACGCTACAAATAGTGTCCACACCATTCTCCAAATTCTATAACCCCTCTGTTGCACTCATAGCAGTTTTGTTGGCTGGTCATCCTTGTATCCATCGTCAAACTTTGCAATCTCAATAACCCTCGTCCAAAGCGACATGAGCCGCTTAGATGGGCAATCGGTTGGCGCAACTTCTTCTGACTTGACAGGAGTCTCACCGTCTACTCGTTTTTCTTTGTCATTTTCTCACTCCTAAGTGACTTCCTCTCCTTTTTGGCTTGTTGCTACCTGTTTCCTATACCCTATTGCCTAATGAATTTCATACTAACTTTTTTTCGCTGGTCGAATGTTGCCAAATTAGATATTTCAACGAATTTGAGAAGGCACAAAATTAATTCTTAGGCAGAAACATCGAATTTATAGTTCTCCTGTGAAACTTTATTTCGGTGTCAACCGTGTGCTATTTTTATGGGGATCTTGTTTCCAACGGCTTCGACTAGGCCATCAGTGACCGTGTTGACTTCCCCTGTGTGTAACATTGTTCTGCGTTGCAAATCACAGGACCAAGCGAAGCGCACGCGAGGAGTAGTTCACATGGTCCACTTGGCCTCCCTACACGTGACCAGTCACTAGCATGCCAGATCACGCATGCAATTTTCACTGGATTGGGACGCAAAATCGAGAAGACGAGCACAACGAACGGCCACGTCGGCCATGTATGACGGGCTTTACATGGCCCTTCGCCGAATATGAAAATGACTTTTATCGGTGGCCGAATTTAAAGGAGCACCACATCCCATTCAACGAATCTAAAGAAAACAAGAAATAATTAACTCGCAAACAAAATCAAACATTCTCAAAATCAAAACTCCTTAATTGTCAAACTTATAAGGCNGACGAGCACAACGAACGGCCACGTCGGCCATGTATGACGGGCTTTACATGGCCCTTCGCCGAATATGAAAATGACTTTTATCGGTGGCCGAATTTAAAGGAGCACCACATCCCATTCAACGAATCTAAAGAAAACAAGAAATAATTAACTCGCAAACAAAATCAAACATTCTCAAAATCAAAACTCCTTAATTGTCAAACTTATAAGGCAGTAGGGTCATCGCACGAGACGTGTCCACGCTTCCCGCAAGTCCAACTGAGCCGTTGATTGTGTTGATCGATAGTGTCAATCCTTTTCAAATATGAGGTTTCCGTCGATTGTGGCTTCCCTCCGCCAGGATAAGAATTGTGGCTTTTGGATTACGAGCCGTTAATTTGTTTTCATCCAAGCATTGTAGTCGGTACTGTCGATACAATAAAAGCTGTGATCATTTGCGAAAGGTCATCTCGGATGCCAGAAAGGTTGATTGTTTGCCGAATATCTCCATTGATCCTGTTATTACAGTAGAAATAGAGTTTATTAGAGGCGAGGTTGCTCCCGTGATGATTTCACGAATTGTCGCGTGTACTCCGATACGCTGGATTACTAAGGAAGGTGTTAAAGCATGTCTTGTGTGTCATACTTCTTGTTCATTTTCCCAAAGCAAGCAAGTATAGCATGCGTGAATTCATGGAGTGAGGGAGTTATGCCACGTACGATTTATCTGCTCGAGAGGTAGAACGCCTACGGTGACGTGAAAGTAGTCGCGTTTGTCGTTGATCGAGCTCCCCCGGTGTCCTGCTGTCATGGGATGGTCTTGAGACCAGACCACCAACTTAAAGCCGTGCCACAAAAAAGCAAGGCTGCAAGGTCAATCTTCTTGTTGTCGTGGTTGATCCTAGCAGCGACGAAGCATACCTCCAAACTCGTCAGCCACATCATGATCGTCGGTCTTTTGGAGTATGTGGGATGGAACGGCTCAGGGAGTGTTGGTGAAATCTGGGATTCACTCGAGAGTTGAATGTTTCTCTCGGCGAGCATTGCTTCATGCGCACGAGAACTATGAATCCCCTCCATCACCGTGTTGAGTTGTTGGAGCAGATGGATGCTGAGGCTCTCGACTCCCGACAACTTCTGGTACAGGTCCTTATTAATGGGAGCTTGTCGTTCGGTGCCTCCCAACGTGCCAGGTGTCATCCCAGTGGGCAGCGGCGGGGGCGAAGGATGTGCCAAGCCCGAGGGGTCCTTCACCGGGCTGGCCCTCGGGGTGTTTGGTCCTGCGAAATTTGCCACAAAAGTTGTCGCTGCTGCCTGGCTTGCCTGAAGAGTGGCGTTGTTCGCACGCTGCCGATCCTCCATCGCCAGACTCTTTGCCCGCTCTTGGTGCTCGTAATCAGGTACTTGCTCCGTTCACCATTGTTGTTGGAAGGTCCGTGAACTTCCCAACCATGGAGATACGCTGAAGACTCATGCGAGGTTGTTGCTTGGTAGTTAATGCGTAACGTGTCCCTCCAGTGCCACTATGTCTTGCGACCATGTGTTACACCAATTGGAACATGGGTGGTTTACAGGGATGAGGTGGAGAGCAGAAGACAATATAAGGATTTGGAAGAAATGGATAATATTTTGTAGCAGTAAGTAGAGTTTGATGACAAGTGTCTCACAAGTCAAGCGCATATATACAATGACGAGAATCACAATGAGGCATATGTTGGATCCTTTGTGCTTGAGTCGAGTGACACGTTCGAGAAGCTCCACCAAGAAGCCAGGGGTTTCGAGAATATCAAGGCGCAGTTTTCAAAAAGTCTAGCACCATCAGGAAGTCGACCAAAAAGTATCAAAACATCGATGAGGTTTGCGATACATTTATCGATCATTTGGAAGGTGGTTGATGTTTTCACAACATTGTGGAATGGAACACCGGAGGTCAGGGCAGTTGGTCAAAATGCCCTCGGCAGAACGGCGTAAAAATCCTATGTTCAACACACGGTGGGCCAGGAATTTAAAGGAAAAAATGCCCACTCGTGTTGTTTAGGAACGCGTGTGCATCACGGCCACAACACTTCCACTCCTTTAAGCCACGATGTCCCGTCACGTCAGTAGACGTAGGCCGGTGACGACGATAGTAACCATCAATCAGATGATCAACGTGTCAAATGTTGTTGTAGGATTCCTAGCTCTTGTGCACGGCGTCGTAGCCTTGCAATTTGACCAAAACCTTGGTCATTTTCCCACGGCATGGATGTGCGAGGATGTCTTCAATCACGTGCTCTGTATCCCCGTCCACATGCATATGAGGCAAAGGTGCAACGTCTCTATTGAAAAAGTTCTTGTTGGGATCTCGGTAGTGCTTGAGCTTGGTGATGTGGAAGACAGGGTGGATCACCATGCTGTTGGGCAGGCACAGTCAAACGATGACAGGGGTTTGCATTCGCTTAATCCTGAACGTTCCCAACCAGATGGGATTGAGCTTTGTGTAGTCCTGTCTTTGGAGTTCGATATTCACTTAGTAAGATGTAATTGCCATCATTGAACAAATCATTGCTCTCTTCACTCTATTTCTTGCTTCACAACTACTTGTGTCTTTGTAAGGGCCTGCTGTGCTTCCTCCCAAGTACTAAAGAAATCCCGTCGTGGATGTGGACCATGGAAATGTTGCTCTAACTTTACAGTCCTGCCTTTGTGGCAAGGAGTTTAATGTAAACCACCTCGAACAGAATTTTACTTGTTGCGGTGGAAGTTGTAAAGTTATATGCAAGTTCGGTGATCGGCGGTTTGGCTGTCCAATCAGTACCGTGTGGTTCACATAAAGTGTGAAAAAATTGTTCAAGCATCTGATTGGCCCGCTTGGTTTGCCCGTCGGTCCGAGAATGGAACGTCATTTATCGTTGGATCTAACTGCCATAATGCGTCATTGATTCGTGCTTTAAACACATTGTGAAGCTGCCGTCTCTCTCGCTAATGGTGGTACGTGACACGCTATGTAGCCGCACGAATAATGAACAAACGTGCTCTTTCCTCCGCAGTGATGGTGGTCATCGAGGGAATGAAGTGCAACATCATTGAGAACCTATCCATCACCACGAGGATGGCATCATAGCCTCTGGGAGTGACGGATAATCCCGTCACAAAGTCCATGCTGAGGTCAATCCACAGCTCCATCAGAACATGGACTGGTTGGAGTAGTCCTGGTGGCCTCGAGAATTTTTCCACTAACAGATGTCGTACGATTTACAAAAAGCTACCATGTGGGTCTACGTCTTGTCCACCAGTAATAATTTGCCGGTGTCGTACTGGCGAATTCTTATGTCAACCTTTTTGAGTGTCTTATCCTTGTCGAAGTATTCACCTAGATCACTGTCATAACACTCCTCCAAAAGCATCCTTTGCAATTCCTCGCTTGGTGATTCGAAGAACTGGCGAGAAAATTGCTCTCTCTAGTAGGGATCAAAGACCCAAAATTTAGGGGTTTCGTACCCGCCTAACTCCTCGTAACCCATCCGTGAACAACCTTGTGAGGTACGAATCTTGGTCAACAAATAGCGTGCTGAACTTAGCCATCAGATCTGGCTGCTGACTTGGAGCATTCGTTGCATTTATTTTTCCAGGTCGAAAATCAATGTCATAGTCGAAGTTGGAGATGAGTACCTCCATCCATCGATTTTTCAATGGCTTAGTTTGGCTGAGCCTCGATGTATTTTAGTGCTTGCTGGTCGGTACGGACGACGCATCTTCAACATCCCAAGTAGTACCACCATGTATTGAACGCATGCATGATTGCGAGCATCTCTTTTAAGTACACCGCGTGATTGAGTTCTAGCTTGCGTAGCTTTCACGACGCATACACGGCCGGTTGTTATCCACCACTGTTGTCTCATAGAATGACTCGGATCGCTTGATCGGACGTGTCTTGGCATGACGTAGTCCACCGTTGGATGTGCCAATTGTAAAGAAGGTACCGAGGTCAGAGAGTTCCTCAAAGAGTTATATGCTTCCTATTTGTTGTCCCCCCAATCCCACTAAGTGATTTTACGAGTGAGATTAGAGAGAGGCGTTGACATCCGGTGTAGTCCATGACGAATCAAGGATAGTTGTTGCACAAGCCCAAAAGTACTTGAATGTCCCGAACATTGGTCGGCGTTGGCCAATCAACGGCTACCTCCACCTTATGCGGGTCTGTGGTGATTTAACTGTTACCAATGATGTGGCCCAAAAACTTGATAAAACGGCGACCGAAGTCGCATTTTGAGAGTTTCGTGAAATACTTTTTGTTGTAAAAGCTGGAGACTTTTTGGTGCTTTCCATTGTGCTCCTCTGAGATGTGGCTTTACAGCAAGATGTCGTCGCGATACACAACGATATAGTCATCGAGGTATGGGTAAAAAATATTATTCATTACTACGATGAATGTTATGGGAGCGTTTGTAAATCCAAACGACACGACTGTGAACTCAACGTGCATATAACTGGTGTAGAATATTGTCCTCTTTACATTCTTATTAGGTACGTGTATCTAATGATAGTCGTTGCAAAAATCAATTGTGGCGAACATTCGGGCCCCACAGAGTCAAGTTTGTCTCCTCGTGGAAGAGGAAAACGGTTTTTCATGGTGATGTCGTTCAATTCTCGATAGTCCACGCACATCCGCATATTCCCAGGTTACTTTTTCATAACAATTACAGGTACCGCATAGGATGACGTAAAAGGTCTCATGAGCTCCCAACCAATCATCTCATCTAGCTCCTTCCTAAGTTTGGTAAGCTTGTGGTTGCTCATTTAATAGTCCCCTTTGTCTTTGGTCTGCCTCCTGGCTTTGAGTCTATTTGTTGATTGACGTTTTGTTGCGGAGGTAACTCTCAGGGCAGTTTGTATGGGAAAATCCATTCAAATTCCTCAACAAGTGGTGCAAACTCCTCTGGAACGGCTACGAACTTCTCATGTGTGATTTCTTCCACTCCCCTTGTCTCCACGTGGACAAGCCACGCTTGAGCTCCACGTTGCAGCTACCTCTTGGCCACGTCTAGGGATATTAGTGGGTATTTTATGATCGCCACTACTTCCTCTGTTGCTTCCATCTCTGCTGCTTCCTGTAACTGTCGCTGCGTTGTGGGTCACTGAATCAGAGGTAAGTATCTTCTTTCTGCCATCAATGCTGACGTAGACTAATCCACTACTCCAATTCATCTACGGATTGTGCCGGTATAGGGAGTCTTACCAGAGGATGATATTATGGTTACTCATTCGACAAGTTCTCCAGGTTGTGACATTGTGCAGATCTCCAATTTGCGGTCGGAGAGGTTTGTAGTTGTCTGTCGATAGTTTGTCCTTTGAATGCTCCTGGTTTGGTCGGCAAACCCAGATTTCGAATCATGTTATTGCTTACAAACCTGTGAGACGCTCCTACATCGAGTAGTGTTGGTACCAATCTATAACTTTTACAACCTCTTCGTTGTACTTGTAGCAGTATCGTCGGTTGGTCGTCCTTGTTGCCCTCGTTGAGCTTTACGACCTCAGAGTCCCTGAGATGGACGATCGATTGATGCAGATTTTTTCCACCATTAGGAGTTTTGCTGTCTACTCTTGCCCTTTGACGTTTCCTGACTCCTCCCTTTTTCTGTGTGACTTCTTCCCCCTTTGGCCATTTGCTGATGCTTTCGGAAGTTGCCAGAGATGTGCCTTTGCTTTCCGCAAGTCTAGCAGAGTCGTTGATCGCATTGATTGACGGTGTCCATCTCCATCAGAGATGAGGTTTTTGTCGATTGCGACTTCCCTCTGTCGGAATGTAAATTGTAGCCTTGGGATCGCCAACCATTGGATTCATGCATCTGGGCATTGAAGTCGACATTGTCGATGCAATTAGCTGCTGTGATCATTTACGGAAGGTCATTTTGGAGGCCAAATATGGCGTTTGCACGCCAAGTATCTCAATTGATGTCATCGTTACAGTAGAAACAGAGTTCGTTGGGGACGGGTTTGCTGTTGGTAATGATCTTGCAAAAAACGTCGCGTATACTATGTCACGATGGATTGATGTAGGCGGTGAAGCCTGCTCCGTGCATCAAACTTCTTGTTCATTTTTATAAAGCAGGCAAGAGTGAAGTTGTTCCAATTCTCTGGTGGCGTCAGGGAGTCGTGCCACGTCGGATTGTTTTGCTCACGAGAGGAAACGCGTGCGGAGGACAATGTGAGAGTGGTCATTTGATAAATTGACCAAGCTCCATTGGTTTCTTGCTGCCTTTAGTTTAGTTTTTCTTTTGGTCTCCAACTCAATGTCATGCGACACAAAAGAGAGGCCGCGAGGTTTATTTTCTGGTTATGGTTGTTGACCGGAGCAGCGGTGATGTACACCTCCAAACTCATCAGCCGCATCTTGACTGTTGGTCCTTTTGAGTATGTAGGATCGAACAACTCAGGGAGTGCTGGTCGAAGCTGGGGTTCACTTGAGAGTTTAATATTTCTCTTGATGACCATTGCTTCACGCGCACGGAAATTCTAGAGCTCCTCCATCTCCGTGTTCAGTTGTTGGAGGAGATGGGTGTTGAGACTCTCGAGTCCGGCGGGTAACGGCGGAGGCGAAGGGCTTGCCGAGCTTGAGGGGTTCGCCATGTTGGCTGACTGAGTTGTTTGTGCTGGGCCATGTACCGAGAAAGCTACCGCTGCTGCCAGGTTTTCCTAAAGAGTGTCGTTCTTTGTGCAATGCTGATCTTTCATCGTTATAGTCTACTGCTCGTAGTGGGATGCATTCGCTTTGTTCATCGTTGTTGTCATGAGGTCTGTGAACTTCCAAATGGTGCAGGAACGCTGAAGACTCATGCGAGGTTGTCGCTTGATAGCTGATGCATCGGCTGTTCCTCAAGCACCACTGCACTGTGACACCAAGTGTAACGCCGAGCGGAACGTAGGTGGTTCACGGGGATGAGGTGCGGGGTAGTAGACGATTCAAGAAATTGGGACAAACGGATGATTTGTATTACGTAGTTAGAGCACTTCAATAACAAGTATCGAACAAGTCGAGCGCATATCTACAACAATGAAAGTGCTGATTACCTCCTGTTTTGTTATTCGTGACCCTCACATACCCCAAGCTTGGAATAATAAGACTCCTCCACCCCTATCCTAAAACAAGAAGCGCCATTTGTCCCCGCCTTCAAAGTATAAGCCTCATCCACCCCCTGTTCGGCAACAATAAACCCCATCCGTCCATGTGTTTTCACAATACTCAGATAACCATGCTCGTTGCCCTCCATCGCGGCCGTCGCGAAGGAGGGCCGCGACCTTGATCTGCATTCACGGATTGGTGGGGGGGGGTTCGGTCGACAAAAGTGCCAGCCGGCACCCGTCGATCGGCACTTTGTCAACCGCCACCTCGCCCCCCCTCTCAGTCCCCCTCCCTCTTATTACAGCCCACAGAGAAAATACGTCAGCTAGAGATATTTTTGCTAACTAGGCGTCAGTGCCTGGTCAGACGATGACGACAGTCACAAATCGTGCACACAACGGCAAGGGTCTGGCTAGGGAACACAAGGCAAAGTGTCAGAATGCTTTAATAGCATTTGCAGAGAGAAATGACAAATGACAGGTCCATGGCATAAGTACCTGCCGCGGCGCACGGCGGGTGTCGCACGCGGTAGTGCAAGGTCTGTCCTAAAACCGGCCCAAAACCACTGTTTTGGCCGTAACTCAGCGTAGACAAGTCAGAACGCTACGCCGTCTGAACCTACACGTGCAGAATCTCAAGCCGGACGCTACAACTGGTCACATGCATGCATCCGGCAACAAACGGTGGGCACACAATGCAAAGACATGCAAATCGGGCCCACGACCAGTCCACCGATAAAATCCTACAAGCTGTAGAAAAACTACAGAAGGTCCTATACAGCATCCAGGACTCTGGGGCGACCGTCGATCAGCTCCGAGCAGATAGTCCACCACCAGACGACGCCCCGGTGCCACCTGGGTCCGCATCAGGGATCTGCACGAGCATGGACACGGCCGAGTGGTCACAGTAAACTGTACAGGTCGGCAGGAACGTCACAAATCACAACACCCACACCCCGTGGACCAAGTTCGTTTTGATTGAGGCCGTCGCGATTGAGAACCGCGATGGAACTGATTGGCCGTTGGACTTCCAGCTGGCGGGGGATGGGGGGGACTTCGCCGATGACTGGCGACAAGCGACAGGGATTCCGGCAGACGAGCGTCAGCCGGGATCCCCGCTCCAAGTATGGGGAGTCGAAAAGTTCCCACTTGTGCTCTTTTTCATTATGGCTGAATTTATGCCCTCGTTTGCAATAGAAACCTTACACAAACCCACCCCTGAGTTACACCGAATATTTCTGGTTTTATTTCCACGCGGTCACCTGCTGGATCCCGTGGTAGCGGGGTCCAATAGGTTCCTTTCAACGCACGGGGAGTTTTGGACATTCCACTGTGGGTCCCTAAAAGCAACCTCCCAAATAATCACAAGCCTCTCTGTAAAGGGGTTTGTCACAGTTGGGCCAAACAAAGTCATGTTATCATGTCGACGCTGCATGCCATGCGACGTCGACATGTTGTCTTTTAGAAGCGAGAAGGGTACATTGTTTTTTTTTCTACAGCTTGAACCCACGTTGGTAAGTAGGGGCAATTGAGGCCTATTATTGCGTTGCAGGGGCGAATCGGGCTTATTGTTCCGCGGTAGGGGAGAATGGGGCTTATCATTCCACGGTGGGGGGAGAATCAGGCTTATTCTCCGTGGCAAAGTGTACATGGTCATCCCGCCCTATATGCAATGACGAGGTCAATGACCATCGACATGGTCAATGGTCATAATGAGGCGTATCGTGGGTCCTCGGTGCTCGAGCTGAGCGACGCGTGCGAGGTCAGGTTGTGAGTGGTCGCTTCAAGAAGCTCCTCCGAGAAGTCGGGGAGCTTCGAGAATATCGAGGCGCGGTTGTACAAAAGTCCAACGTCGTTAAGAAGTCGATAAAATGGTCCCGAAACATCGATACTGTTCGCGACACTTTTGTCGACCATTCTAAAAAGTGGTCGAAGTGGCCAGCACATTTTGGAATAGAACACCGGAGGTCGGGGCAAGTGGCCAACATACCCCTGGCTGATTTGCGTAGACTACTTAAGGTCAACATACCGTGGGTCATAAATGTAAGGACAGAAACGCCCACTCGTGCAGTTGAGGGACACGTATACGTCATGGACGTAATAAGTGCTTCATAGGGACGAGGTGCAACGGAGTAAACGATTTGAGAATTTGCGACAAATGGATGATTTTCCATTAGACAGTTAGTGTACGTGATTACGAGTGCCGAACAAGTCAAGCGCACGTATACAATGACGAGAATCACAATGAGGCATATGTTGGGTCCTCGGCGCTCGAGTTGAGCGACGCGTGGGAGGTTGCGCCGTAAGTGGTAGCTTCGAGAAGCCTTGCCGATCACCGAAATTCCTTGTTGCAGACGGCCAATACGAGATCATTCGCCTACTCCAACACCAAGAGCGTAAACTTCGGTCACGGAGTGTTAGGGAATACCTTGTCATTAGGCCGGTTGTGGATCTGAACATAACTCGTAGGAGCTCGTATCTCGGTTGCCCACGGGGGTGGTCAACGAGTCCTAGAAACGATCTGGCAGCTCGCATAGATGGGCGCGTGGTAGGGGTACCACCTGAGCGCTACAGTAGTGACCTCTAAGCAGATACCATTCTTTGTCATCCTGCTCGTCTTTTCAGGAACAAGTCTGTTTATCTAATGATTTCCTTATTGGAGAAGTGGTTTCCTACGAGGGCTTGAGATGGTTACGAACATGAAGCAAGTCTTTTAAATTTCTACGATCTGTAAATGTGAGTAGCTGCTTATCATTTGCTAGTATGGTGGTATTCATTGAATTAAGAGAATTAAAATTTCCATTATCCATAGTTCATTGATTGAAAGCAACAATTTCATTACATATCTCCATTTATAGAGGTTATAACCATGTAACGGATTCGACGGAATCCTTGGCCGACTAGGCCAAAACCGCGGTACTTGAGGGTCTTCGACCCTGAACCCATCTCGTCTCACCACCCACATTCCCAGGTGACCCCTCCCGAGCCACGTGGCTCCTTCGATCGGTCGGTGTGGCACTGCCACGCTACAAACCATTAGTGTTTCATCCCATTTTCATGCACCTCTATCTTGAAGTGTCTTTTTTTGTATATTTCTGCAAGAAATAATTTTTTACTTCTGAAACTCAACTAAATTTTGTTTTTCAATGGACTCAGACTGGGGACTCCTGTTGAAGCCGTATTGTTGGCATTCGAATGAGGGACACCTGGAGTGGTGTGGAGTGTTCGACTTCTGTCGAGCATTTAAGGGGAATGAATGCGCGGCGCTGTCGGCATTTCGGACACCTACCGATCAGTTTTCAGTAGGCAATTGTCTCATTGCATTCGTGCTGGCTCAACGCTCATTTGGAGAAGTTTTTGTGTACCTACGCGGTTTTTGAGCTTTATGCATCAATGTCGAAAAGCTCGGTTTGACCGTTTGCTCCTGAAAGTTGGTTTACTTCGGGTAGGATGCGAATTTTGCTCGTCGTCGTCGTTCAGGCAGCGTCGGTTCGGATCAGCCTGGAAAAGAGCTTTGAAACGAATCGTGAGACTGAAAGTCGTCTCGTGTTCCGATGGTTCGAGCGATATTTTAGCTCTGAATTGGAATATCAGCAGCAATTGTGGAACATTAAGTTTTTCCTTTCCGTTTTTAAGCCTGCATGGGCTGCTCCCACTTCTGCTGTCAGACCGTTCCCACGACCTTTTGTACCGCCGCCAAACGACAGCGCGGAAAATTTTCGAGCCAAATGGCTGTCTCGCGCTCGCCGAAATCGTCTGACAGATAATCGGCTCGTTTCTGCGGCTCGAGCCCCAATACTGTCCCCCTCCTCCCCC
>SZWC01006323.1:70107-93911 GCA_023375785.1 Penium margaritaceum | reverse complement strand
GGGGGGGGGGGGAGAGGGCGAGTGCTTAAGCGTCGTGTAAACTTCACCGAGGTCGCGTCTGGAAACATCTCACTAGTGCAACCAAATATGGCAGCAAGGGGAAGTGGACTCCCTTCTTCGATTATGTAGGAGATCCCCCGCCGTCAGGTTTCATTCATCCGGACTGCAGCAAAGGTTAGCCTAGTTGTCTATCCGGTGTGGCAGCGGGATCGACGGGTTGGAAATTCACAATGATAGATTAGGTTTTCATACTCGATTGTACCCACCAACCGAAGAGGGAACGCCCTGGATTTGTCTTCGGACAGACGTCTTCACCTACGCAAGACATCCGTCCGAGAGAGGATCCAGGCCGTTGTCTTACACGGTATGCTCATAAAATGTAGCGCTCAAATCTCGAATCGCATCGTGGTTACGTTTCTACCCATGTGGACTGTAGATCCTCCTTTACTGTTCGATTCCCGTGCTGGTTGCCCTTGAGATCGGCAGGAAACGGAGGTGTGCGAGATGTGCTTCCTTCCCCGTCCGGTCCTCCTCCGTTGTCCGAGATGTGCTTTGAAGGCCTTATCCGGTTGCACTAGTGAGAGATTTTTCCAGACGCGGCCTGAGTTCACCGAGGCTTGCGCCACTGGCGAGTCGCCCCCAGCCTGCCGACAAGCCATGTACCCTACCCGAGGCAACGCGTGCGTCAGACACGCACCGCTCGGCTTCACGCCGCACCACCCACGTCCGCCGCCTGCGGAACGTTCGTTGCCCCCGCACCGCCGGACTGCTCTGCGCACCGCGCTACACCCAGGCGGGGAGCGTTCCAACCAGACTTCCACGGACTGCCAGTTCAACTTTGACCTGGCGCAGCACCCCTTGTTCGGCCTCAAAGCCCAGCGAAGGTCATTTCCTCCGACAGCAGTAGTCTCGTTTTGGGTTGAGCATCGTCGTTCATCCAATTCGCCTCAGACACTAATAGCATCGCAGGGAACAGTTGCCCAGAGGGTGTACGAAGTCTCCCATCCGGCATAGCATTTACCTTCTGACACATCTCGTACAAGCAGAAAGCCCTCTGGTTGGCGACCACGTGACGACTACAGCTGAAACCCCTCGTAGTTGTACTCGTGGGCAGGATCGAACAACGGCAGGCACAGCAGTAGGCCACAGCACGAGAGGCGCACGCATCAGCGCCCCTCATCGTCGTGGGGTCGCCATGGCGCGGTTCGCTTTGAAGAAGGCGACGCCGGCGGCCTGCTGCGCCCTGGCTGCGCTCTTTTTGGTGCTGCCTTTCACGGCTCGGGTCGGCGCGCAGAACTGCAGCGAGACGCAAACGTTCTGCATAAGCTACGGCCAAGAGGCGTGCGTGGAGGTGTGCAACGGCGTCAAAGACTGCGACGGTGAGCGTCCTACTTCGACCTTCAGAAGAAGGTCGAAACAGACCTTGCCTCCCTTACTGCTTCGGAGTCGGCGCGGAGGAAGAGCAGCGCATCAGGAAAGTGGCACCAGCAGCAGCGACAGAGCCAGCAGACGCAGCAACACCGGCGATAGCAGGAGCGGGAGCTACAGCACAGTTTCCCGTCAGCGTGGGAAAAGCCTTTTTTTTTTTTTTGCTTGTGGCAATGTGGCTACACGACAGGAGAGTAGAGAGGGACGGTATGTTTTTATTCTCCTGCCTCGCCACAGCGATGTGGACATAATTCTTGAACCGAGGATTTCTTTTAGCCCAGGAAGATTTGAGAGTCCTGCTGGTTTGGTTGTGCCGACCGAGGCGTGCAGTGCCTGCTTACGTGCTTGCGCGCTTGCTTGCTCCCCCCCCCCTTCCCCGCCCGGGTTTCTGTTTTCTTTCTTTTCCTCATTTCTTCTCTTCCTGGGGCCGTCTCTATCGCTCTTGTTCTGTCGGAGTGCAGACTACAGCGACGAGCCCGACAACTGCCCCCCCTTGCCGGACCTCACCTCCGGCGAGGGCGGAAGCAGCCAAGAAAGCGCGGACGAGAACGACATAAATGACATTCTTGGAGGTGGAGACGAAGCGGACGCCGGCCAGGACCCCCCGGACGAGCTGATCGGAGGAGGAGGTGGAGACGAGCCGCCCGTGGATGGAGGGGACGCGCCGTTGGACGGAGGCGATGGTGCGCCTGTGGACGGAGGGGAGACGGACGGAGCGCCTCAGCCGGTTGACGGCGACCCCGCGGGCGGTGACGGTGGCGGTGACGTGCCGGCAGTCCCTGACCCCGTGCCCGAGACGACGTCCGAGAAGCCGCCGAAGAAGCCCAGCAAGAAGAATAAGGACAAGGAGAAGAAGAAGAAGGAAGAGGAGAAGAAGAAGAAGAAGAAGGAGGAGGAAGAGAAGAAGAAGAAGAGCGGCAGCAGCAGCAGCAGCAATGGCAAGAAGAACAAGAAGGACAAGAAGGAGAAGAGTTCGAGCAAGGACAAGAAGAAGGAGAGCGAGGGGAAGAAGAAGAAGGGAGACAGCGGCAAGAAGTCGGACGGAGGAAAGAAGAAGGAAGGTGGAAAGAAGAGGAAGAGCAACGGAAAGAAGTCGAGGACGCTTGGGAGGAAGTTGTAGGTGGGCCTGGCCCAGGCCGCCTGGGTCAGCAACGTCAGCGTTCAGGTTTCCCTTGCCTTCCTCCCTTTTCCTCCTCTTTTTCTGCCTCTCCCCTATCTATCTCCAACCCCCATCTACCTCTCTCCCCCAGTTCTCCTCATCAATAAAACCTTCCATTCTGGCCTGAGGAAGAAGACGAAGATGGAGGTATCCAAGTGATTCCTCCGGTTTGGTTAGGAGGGGGGCTTCCTCACCAGGGCGGTCCAGCTAGGAGAAGCCACGACGTCCCCGAGGTCGAGGAATGGTGCAGTCGCCGAAGGCGAGCATGGCATGACATGACTTCATCTAGGACAAGTGCTTTGTGGTTTCGAGAGGGTGTTGTGACGGCAAGGGCCTCTTTTGTGATGCTTTGTGGGTACAGTATGCTTCACGATATCTCTCTCGGACCGTCTGCGTTTTGATTGTTTTGACAGGATGGAGAGCAGTTTGAAAGATGACAGATTTTCTGAAAGTATTTGGCACCTGTTCCAAGGACATCCTTGTTTGTTCAGAAAATTAGATACGTTAGGCCGCGAACTACAGCCATTTTCAGGCAAGATCCTCTCCCTCTTCCCTCCCCCTGCTGCAGTGATCATGCCAAAGCTAGGTACCGTATCTGATTTTTTTCCCGGACAAAGCCAGGATCTACGAGGAGTGGTGAAGAATGTGACCACTCAGTTTGCATTGAGCGGAATGTACCTCTGTCTGGACATGGTGCTGGTGAACTCCTGCAAACAAGCTCTGGTGATTCTTCATGAGCCACGACGATGACGTTCATTGGTTTGTTCCGTTGTTGTGAATGTAGAAGAGACAAAAGAGGTATCATTTGCCTGGAGGAATGCAGCAACTTACAGATTGTATCCATGGCACTGTGATGACATTCATTCTCCACAATTCTATGAGCTATCACCAGTGGGTGAATGTGGGGAATGTTATTCGTCGTTGTGACACTTCAAAGTTTAAGGGTACGTTTGGCCTCGGCCGAAAGCCAAGACGGCCAGACGGATTCCTACTCCAGAGACGGAGCACCGAGCCGCCTGGATTAGGCTGTTGACGTGGAACTAAACATGATTGGAGCGTTTGACCGGGATCCCCGTCGATGCCTCCAGTCACTGCATGCTAAGTATGAATCCGTGTTGCACTTTCGAGTAAGCCCCTTCAAACGAGTTCCGAGCCGCGAGTAATCCACGCTCGAATGGGTGCGCATCGAAAGCCTACCGAGTGGCTACAGACGCCGGTCAGAAAAGTAGGCTCTACACGTTTCGACGACATTTTCAACCAATTCAGTTATTTCGTGCCGGATAGCGGTTTGACAGCGTTTATCGCACAGGATGACCGGCGACTTCGCGCCAGCCAATCGTATGGATCCCTTTCCATTTCGGAAGACTTTCAGAAAATCGTTAATACGGCATTGTAAACCAGGAAGGATTTACGATTGAAAAGAGAGGTTTGCGAAGTTAGGTAGATGTTAAAGGTGACCATCCCCCTTGGTCGATGGCTGATTCACGATCGTGGAAATCCAGCCGTTCAATGATGACCATCTCGTCAGTCTATGGCTGAGTCACGATCGCGGAAATCCAGCCGTTAAGTACAAAGTAGCCCACAACGTCTTATCCACGGCTCCCCATCCATCCACTGTGTCCAATGATCTGACGTGGCAATCGAGACCTGACGGCGACCTGCATGTTTAAGTATTTTTCAAAATCAAGTGGACTATTTGTGACTCAGTCGCGACTAGCCTGCCGCAAAGTCACGGAGTATGTAGTCCCGCCGGCTAGCCCACCGACTGCTACCGTCAAAAGAACGTTTTGAGGCCGTCAAGTTGTCGGCCACGTCGAA
This sequence comes from Penium margaritaceum, assembly GCA_023375785.1. NCBI lineage: Eukaryota > Viridiplantae > Streptophyta > Zygnematophyceae > Desmidiales > Peniaceae > Penium > Penium margaritaceum. Next base: position 89,506 of record SZWC01006323.1, on the reverse strand, counting down.
CAAACAAAAACGCATTTCAACATGTTTTTCAGAAGGACCGAATTGAAGCGTCGAGTCATGAGTAGTAAGGTGGGACCCACGGAGACGTGTCGCACGTACCCGTCCCCGAACCGCGTCGAGTAGGACATGTGAAGTAGGCGACGTCGCGAACTCGTTTGAAGGGGCTTACTTTCGAGTATCCGTGAATCCGTGTCCTGGAGTCGATCGAGGCCAAACGCACCCTAACATTCGCAAGATGTTCTGCGAAACGAGGTGCGGACCGTCATTCTACCCTCGCAAATGAGTGTTGTCCAGTCTAGAGTAACCTCTAGACAGTAGTGACCTCTAGTTATCATGATGGACACATCAACGAAGACATCTGGAGGTATTCATGACTGGACAGTGAATTTCACGAGGACTGTCTTGACACACCATTGTTCAATGTCGTAGATCTCAATTTTGGAATAGCCCAGACATTACTGTTCAAAAGACTATGAGTTGCAGGCGTTGAAAGTTCATGTCGGTCCGGTTCATGCATTGCACATTCGTGCAAGTCCATGTAAATGCACACACACTTCCTTTCAGGTACAAAGGCAGCTGTATACGCTCAGCATTTTTTCTTGAATATTTGAAAGAGAAGAACAAGGTTCAAAACAAAGGAACGTTTCCACTCAAGTGAGTGGAGCAAAGAACTCTTGTGATGAGCATTGAAGAAGATCATGAGACGGCAAACATCGCTGGCTGTTGAAGTTGACATGAGAAGTTGACATGACAGAGACCCTTGCCCAATCCTCTGGGCTTTCTCCTTGCCCTTGTAGCAAATGCAAACCCGACACAACTCCATGCTAGAGCAAAACAAGTTGATAGAGCACCTTGGTGCTTGTGTTATCTAGGGACGGAAGTAACAAAACGTCACTGATGGGTTGAACTCCGCGTCTGGATGGTGTTGGCACTGCTGCCACGGTCCGAATTTTTATGAACCAACTTTTAAATCAAAGCTCTTAAACTGGACCTACTTCTTCCTGTGTCTTTTCTTTCCCTTGTGCTTCCTTGAACGCCTCTTCCCTTTTCCCCTTCCCTTTCCCTACGCCTTTTTCTGCCTTACCATCTGCATCTCCCATCTTGTCCTTCTTTGCCTTCTTGCCCTTCTTCACCTTCTTGCCCTTCTTTCCCCTCTTCCCCTTCTCCCCCTTTCTCCCCTTCTTCACCTTCGTCCCCTATTCGCTCCCATTCTTCCCCTTGCTCTTTGATCCCACCCCTGGGGTGGCCCTGACCACTCCTGTCCTCCCAGAAGGGGAAGAAGGAAGATCCTCGTCGATGGGGTGGGCATCCGTTGGCAAGTCCTCCACGCCTCCATCCTCAGAGCAAAAATCCCCTCCCCATGCCCCTTCACCCCCTCCCGTGCTCCCAGCCAGGGGGCCTCCCTTGTAGCACACGATGTTCCCTTTCCCATTCCAATTGCACCCTTTGAAACACTCTGTGTCATTCCGAAGGCCGCAGTTCTCCGGAAACTGGTCGGATCCGTTGGGGCAGATGGGGACAAAATCTTTCTCTCCGATGCACACCGTGCAGTAGTCGTCCATGCAGTAGCCGCCCGAGGGGCACAGCACGCGGCCCGTCTCTGCGCAGTCTAAGGATTCGGTGCATAGGGATTCTGATTCGTCGCTCTCATCTGTGGGAAGAATAGCGGAAGGATGACATCAAATGGAAACAACGGAATAAATAAACAAGAGTGAGAGGGAGAAGAAGAACGTGATAGAAACGAGATTGACAAATACACAATTATTGCAGGATTGAGTTAGGGGTTTCCCTCGTGCTCCTCTCAAGGCACTACACTTCCACATGATGCACACACACCACACTAGCACATGATGCACACACAACACATCCACCCTAGCATCTCCTCTGTTCCGCTCTGCGTAACACTTGGTATCAGAGCGCAACGGCGCTAGAGGGGCAACCGACGAACTAACAACCTGGTGACAACCTCGCACGAGTCCTCAGTGCATCTCCATTGTTAAGAAGATAACATACTTTGCGACGGCAACGGTGAACGGAGCGAGTGCACCCGACGACAAGAAGCAGTCCCCGGTGAGTACCCTAGCGATGACAGATGAGCAGCACACAAATAACAACGCTCTCCAGGTGAACCAAGTGGCAGCAACAAATTTCGCGACAAATGGCGCAACACCGAAGAACCCGACAGCCAATCCGATGATGGACTCCTTGGGCTTGGCAACCCTTCATTCACGTCGCAGCCCGCTAGTACGACACTAGGACGTTGAGAGGCACCGGCCAAGAAGCACGAATCAATGAAAACATGGATCACCGGCCAAAAATTGTTAGGACCCTAAACCCTAAACCCTAAACCCTAAACCCTAAACCCTAAACCCTAAACCCTAAACCCTAAACCCTAAAACCATGTTGTTTTTGTTGTCCTTACTGTGACCTCTCGGCTCACGTCCGTTGCCTTGCAGACCCATGAGGAGGCAGAGAGCACGGAAGACTGGGGGAGCAGATGGGAGTCTGGCAGCTATCGAGGAGCCTCTGGATACACTCCATTGTCGCTACTCCCTTCTTGGAGAGCTCGCACATGGCCCCAAGACAATTGACTATTGCACCTATTAGTCTGTGAATTGCCATACCTTGGTGGCCTAGTTTAGTCTTGTTCGTGAGTTTGTGTTAGTTTAGACAGGCACATGATATGTCAAAACCCGGGTTGTGGGCAGGTCGTGACATGGGACGGGTTTGCTTATGAGGTTGTTTTAGCGAGCGCCGGCCAGCTCTCTCTGGCCGGCCAACGGGTGGACTCGACTAGCGAGTTCCACCCCGTAGGACACTCACTTCACTCTCCTGACTCGTTCTAACCACACAGTCGTCCGATTTGGACAAAGTCAGTTGCGTTCTGACCACAGCGTGGTGCGCCACGTTGCTGTGTAAGGGAAGAGGGACTAGGAGTTACTGTTTTGGTATCAGAGCGGGACGAGCCAAAGCTCGTCGCTTTGCGCGTGAGGGACACGGAAAGGTCCTGAGAGGGTAGATCCGCAGGTGCGCGGGTTAGCAGCGGCTGCAGCAGAGGCAACAGCAGCAGCGGTTGCAGTCGCGAAGCAGCAGCTGTAGCGGCAGCGGCGTTCAGCGCCGTGCATCAGCAGCAGTTAGCAGCAGCCGCGAGCCGCATCCGCATTGGCTCGGCTGCACTGGCCAAACTGCAGCACCCCCGCCAGCACCCCCGACTGCAGCTACCGCAGCAGCGTGCAGCGGCGTGCGGCAGCAGCAGTCAGCGGCCGCAACAGCCGGCAGTGGCAGCAACCACGGCTGCTTAGCCGCAGCTGCAGCAGCGGGTGGCAACCACCATGGCACAGTTGCAGCACCTTCGCCGACAGCTGCGCGGAGCAGCAACTGTATCGGCGAAGGCGTACAGTAGGCTGAGGTAGAAGCAGCGGGCAGCCGCAGCTGTGGACAGCCGCGGCAGCGGGCAACAGCCGCAATGCGAGCTGTCCAACCACAGTTGTGACAACAACTGCGACAGGACTGCTGCAGTGTCTTGCAGCAGCAGCCAGGGACGACGACCGTAAGTGGTGTTGGTTTTTTTTGCATCTCTCATTGTGCTCTGTTGTGTCCTCCCGGCTTGTGTACATCGGCGTGCAGATGACTGACGGCGAGACTCGACGCTGATGGAGTGTCGTCCGGTGGAGCCGACGCACGCTGAGGTCTTCTCGCAGTTCGCTGGAGCCTCCTCTCTCCGGCGACGCGCTCAGCTCCATCGGCAGGCCTCCTNGGCGGTCGTGCTGCCGGCGGTCATTGACACCGCAGTTGCTGCTTGCATGCGTCCAGCGCGTCCCATCGCGTCTGCATCGTCATGCACTGCCTAGGGTCCCAGTTGCATGTTGCATGGCCCTGTTTGGCAGCATAAACCGTCGTGGGCACTATCTGGGTTTAGGCTGCCATAACTCCTCGCTACTATTTTTCTAGCAGATTCTGACTACACGACTGCGTTCGCAGCGTTGGTATTATGGTATGGTCCAGTTTTCAGGCAAAACGGACGACGCCCGGGTTTTGGGCTGTCGGCTGCCTGGCAGGCCTCACCGAGAAAACCTGCCAGCCTGAACTGAGCTATTTTCTGATTGGCTGATGAACTGAGTAACAAGCTCTACAGAGCTGGGGGGGGGGCTAGAACTTGGAGGGGTCCCCCATTGCTGTTCATTCTTCATTCCTAATCAATCATTATCAGTTTTCAGCTGCTTTCTGGCGCTAACTCTGGCGCGCGCGTTTCTGAGTAACAAAACCCAGAGCTTCCAGACTTAGACTCTAGAGCAGCAGACTGAGGGGGCAGCTGACTTAAGCAACGAGCGTGGAAGCCCGCACGCTGCATCAACAACGCTACTGCCCCAACCTGCCGCATAGTTTCCCTTTTTGGTATCAGAGCCAGAGCGTAGCAGCAGCAGCAGAAGACTGGCGAACAGGTGCCAGACAACGCCGGCGGACCCCCATACGCGCCAATGCAGGGGAAATGCTGCCGGATTTTTTCCGGCAGCATTGACCCTCCTGGTGGCGGCGTCAGATTTTTTCCCACAGCCACTGGGCCAGGGGAAATGCTGCAGAATTTTTTTCGGCAGCACTGACCCCCACGCGTGACGCGAGGAGGTGAGCGACAGGCGGCGTCTTACATCTGTGGGCGACGACGCACGCGGCAACGTCACCCAGGTGCAGTGACTGGCACCACCAGCAGAAGTAGGCAGAAGCAGCAGCTCGCAGCAGCCCGCAGCAGCAGCAGCTCGCAGCAGCAGCAGCAGCAGCAGCCCGCAGCAGCAGCAGCTCGCAACCGCAGCAGTAGCAGCGTGCAGCAGCAGCAGCAGCGTGCAGCAGCAGCAGCAGCCCGCAGCAGCAACCGGCTGCAGCAGCCCGCAGCAGCAGCAGGTAGCAGCTGCAGCACGCAGCAGGTGCAGTAGTGTGCAGTAGCAACAGCGGGCTGCAGCAGCAGCTGCAGCGAGCTGCAGCAGCCGCCAGCAGCAGCAGCAGCAGCAGCAGCGAGCAGCAGCTGCCAGCCGAGGCTGCTGCTGCCCGCTGCTCGCAGCGAGCGAGCAGCGAGCAGCAGCCCGCTACTGCCAGCGAGCAGTAGCTCGCTGCTGCTGGGCGAGCAAAAGCTCGCTGCTCGCAGCAGACAGCGGGCTGCTGCCCGCTGTGACAAGGAAAAGAAAAAAAAAGGGGAACAAAAAAATCCCCCACCCCCGCAGCTCGCTGCAGTAGCCTACAGCTGCAGCGAGCAGCTGCTGCAGCACGCAGCAGCTGCAGCAGCACTCAGCTGCAGCAGCAAGCTGTAGCAGCAAGCTGCAGCAGCTCACTGCTACAGCACCAGCAGCCACAGCAAATGCTGCAGCTCGCAGTACGAGCAGCAGCAGCTGCAGCACCCGCAGCAGAAACAGCAGCAACAGCAGCAGCAGTAGCAGCAGCAAACGGCTGCAGCAGCAGCAGCAGCAGCAGCAACAGCAGCAGCAGCTGTAGCAGCAGCAACAGCAGCAGCAACAGCAACAGCAGCAGCAGCAGCAGCACCAGCAGTAGCAGCAGCAACAGCAGTAGCAGCAGCAGCAGCTGCAGCAACTTCAGCACCAATAGCAGCAGTGATAGCCCCAACATTCGCCGTTGCTGACGTCAGCACCCCTCTGCTGACGTCACCGCTGACGTCACTGCTGACATCATCAACAAAAAAAAGGGGGGAGGGTGAAAGAGGAAAGGGGGAAGGCTAGAGGAGTGGGTAGACTCCCCACTCCCCCAACCCCCTGCTGAAGCATCACCACAAAGACAACACAAAAAAAAAACCCCGCGGCCGTCCCTGCACCTTCCTCGGTGTCTCTCGTCAGTCCAAGGCCTGGCGCTTCTGGGACCCCTCCCGGCACTGCATCATCGAGTCCCGAGACGCCCTCTTCTTCGAGGACCTGTTTCCTCGTGACCTCATTCGCTCCGGCTTGTCTGTGTCTATCCCGTCGCGTGGGGGATTGGTGAGTCCGTCCTCCGTCATACCGCGTCTGGGTGACACATTATTTGGTCCCTCTGAGCCGGCTGCCCCAGTCGCGTCCGCTGATCCCTCCGGGCCAACTGTCTCAGTCGCGTCCGCTGGCCCCTTCGGGCCAGCTTCCCCAGTCGCGTCCGCTGGTCCCTCCGGGCCAGCCTCCCTAGTCGCGTCCGCTGGTTCCTCCGGGCCAGCTGCCCCAGCCGCGTCCGCTGGTCCCTCCGGGCCAGCTTTCCCAGTCGCGTCTGCTTGTCCCTCCGGGCCAGCCTCCCCAGTCGCGTCCGCTGGTCCCTCCGGGCCAGCTGCCCCTGCCGCGCCCGCTGGTCCCTCCGGGCCAGCTACCCCAGCCGCGTCCGCTGGTCCCTCCGGACCAGCTGTCCCAGTCGCGTCTGCTGGTCCCTCCGGGCCAGCTGTCCCACTCGCGTCTGCTGGTCCCTCCGGGCCAGCTGTCCCAGTCGTGTCTGCTGGTCCCTCCGGGCCAGCTGTCCCAGTCGCGTCTGCTGGTCCCTCCGGGCCAGCTGTCCCAGTCGCGTCTGCTGGTCCCTCCGGGCCAGCCTCCCCATTTGCGTCCGCTGGTCCCTCCGGGCCAGCTGCCCCTGCCGCGCCCGCTGGTCCCTCCGGGCCAGCTACCCCAGCCGCGTCCGCTGGTCCCTCTGGGCCAGCTGTCCCAGTCGCGTCTGCTGGTCCCTTCGAGCCAGCTGTCCCTGTCGTGTCTGCTGGTCCCTCCGGGCCAGCTGTCCCAGTCGCGTCTGCTAGTCCCTCCGGGCCAGCTGTCCCAGTCGCGTCTGCTGGTCCCTCCGGGCCAGCTGTCCCAGTCGCGTCTGCTGGTCCCTCCGGACCAGCTGTCTAAGTCGCGTCTGCTGGTCCCTCCGGGCCAGCTGCCCCAGTCGTGTCCGCTGATCTCTCCGGGCCGACAGCCCCAGCCGCCTCCACTGGCCCATCAGACTTAGCGCCGTCGCACGCCTTGCCACGCTACACACGTGGCCCCGGCGGCAGCCTCCGACCCAGGCCGTCGGTGAGAGTGCAGACCGTCGCACCGCGCTCGGTAGCGCCTCGAACTCCCGTGGCTCCACGTGCCTCCTCCACTCCCACGGTCGTGAGTGGGGACCCTGGCACCAAGGCCCTGGGCCTGACCACCTCGGCCATCATTGCAGATCTGCACCCGGGCTCCGCATTGGGCTACGCCATGCTCCATCACGAGCATCGGCACGCTGTCGTGGCTGCCCTTGCGCGCATCCCACCTGGGGCACGAGAGGCACACGCTCTCTCAGTCCGCTCCATAGCACGCCCGGAGGACCCAACCACCTTGCGCGAGGCACGAGCCTCTCCTGAGGCCGCACACTGGGACGCTGCCTGCGCTGATGAGCTCGCTGCTATCCGTACACCACGTGTACGACCTCGTCGACCTTCCTCCAGGTCGGAAGGCCATCGACGCCAAGTGGGTCTTTCGGCGCAAGTGGAAACCCGACGGGTCCTTGGACAAGTACAAGGCCCGCCTCACTGCAAAGGGGTTTGCCTAGGTCCCCGGGGTCGACTATGACCAGATCTTTGCCCCAGTTGGCCGGTTCTCTACCAGCCGGGCGCTCTTCAGCCTGGTCGCCCAGCATGGGTGGGAGCTGCATCAGATGGACGTTAGCAACGCTTTTCTCCATGGTTCCCTGGAGGGTGAGGAGCTTTACATGGTGCAGCCACCAGGCTTCGACGATGGCACCGGGAGAGTGTGGCGACTGCGTAAGGCCCTCTATGGCCTGAAGCAGTCGCCTCGGTGCTGGAACCAGGAGATCAGCAGCACGCTCCTTCGTGGTGGGCTCCAACGCAGCACCGCGGACCCTACACTGTTTGTCAGTCCGCGAGGCCAGACCTTCGCTGCTGTTCTGGTGTACGTCGACGACCTCCTCATTGCGTCGCCAGACACGGCCGCCATCCAGGGCGTCAAGGACCTGCTGCACGCCACCTACCAGATGAAGGATCACGGTCTGCCCGAGTCTTCCTGGGCATGGAGCTCGAGCATGATTGCTCCCAGGGCATCCTCCATGTCCATCAGGCTGCTTACGTGCAGACTCTGTCCACTCGCTTCGCCGAGGACCTGCCACTCATGTCGAGCGCATCCTCACCCATGTCGCCCGATGGTCAGGTGAAGCTGAAGAGTCCTGACCCAGCTGTTGTGGGGGAGCCAGTTGATGTGACCACGTACTTGCGAGTCATCGGGTCACTGATGTTCCTGGCGACGACGATGCGTCCAGACATCGCATTCGCCGTCAACCTCCTGGCCCAGTTTTCTCAGGAGCCGCGTCACCTCCACCATGAGGCCGCGATCCGAGTACTGCGCTATGTCGTCTCGACTCCTCGGCGAGGTCTCATGTTCCGCCGTCAACCGTCTGTTGTCGCAGTGGGCTACACCGACAGCGACTGGGCCGGCAGTCCGGACGGTAAGAGTCGCANAGGCTGGATCTTTCTGATTGGCGGCACGGCTGTGTCCTGGCGCAGTGGCAAGCAGGGGTGCATTGCACGCAGCACTGCTGAGGCTGAGTACGTGGCTCTTGGATCAGGCGCGTGTGAGAGTGTGTGGTTGCGTCGTCTGCTGTCCGAGTTGCGCCAGTCTATCCCATCCATCACGTTGCATTGTGACAATGAGAGTGCCATGGCCATCGCCGAAAATGACGGCGTGCATCACACACGCACAAAGCACATCAACGTTGAGTATCACTATGTGCGTTCATTGTTGCATGACGGCAGCATCAGCATCGTGTGGGTTGAGACAGCACGTCAGTTGGCTGACTTCCTGACCAAGGCACTGAAGCGCGACTCGTTCAAGAAGGCTGTGAGTTCGGTCGGCGTACGTCCTTGAGTGGCTCTCTCTTTATCTCTGCCTGCGTCTCTGCATGCCCTGGGGGAGTCTGGATGTTGACCGTGTCCCTGTCCGTACTACACCACCCAGTACCAGATCACAGACCCCCAGCAGACGTCTACCGCCGCGCGCGCCGCGTACGGTCTCTTGAAGGCCGTCCCCGAGGAGTACACCCTAGACTTCGAACCCTTCCTAGGTGATCCCCGCACCGGTGCTGGAGCTGACCCACATGGCGCATGGCAGCTGGCGACTACTCTCTTCGAGGGCGCGACCATGGCAACGACATCACAACAGCTGTCAGACTTCAACTCCCTACGCCAGGGTGGATACGAAACACCGGCCGACTACTGGCGGCGAGCGATGCGGCTCCACAGGGCCTTGGGAAAGCATGGGCCAGGCCAACTCATGGCGTTCAACACCATCAGGATCGGCATTGGGCGTGAGTACGCCAAGGCTTTCGACAACTTCAGCCTGAGCAGCCTTCAGGAGATGGCCGACAGAGGTTTGCTCCTGTCATGGGCGACGAAGCACTTCTTACACGTGGTAGGAGTTGGAGCAGCAAATGACGCCCGCCATGGTGCATTCACAGCGGTAGTCACAACTGTCCAGACACCATGCGCCCTCTCCCCTTCCTTCCCCCCGTCGTCATAGTCGACGATGACAACCGCAACAACAGCTGGTGCAGCAGCAGCAGTTGAAGGAAAGAAGGGACGAAACAACAGGAGAGGTGCCAAGGATGGCAAGGGACAGGCGGCTTCAAAGCCGCCTAGGGAGCGTCAGTGGGAGTGTTACAACTGCGGGGGAGCGCACCGTTACACAGAGCGCAAGCTCCCCAAGAACTGGACGAAGATTGCGCAAGGTCTGTAATGGGCGTTTGAGCAGCGTGAGCGAGCCTCTGCACACACCACAGCGGCGACTGAAACACAGTCTCCACCATCATCTGATGCAGCCGCAGACGACACCAGCGACCTGTCACCTCTGGAGCAGCAGCTTGCGACCCAGGCCCGCGACATCGCCGAGCTCCGCCAGCTTCTCCGGCTCACCACTCAGGGAGGTGCGAGTGCATTGACTGAGCCGAGGGGTCCCATGGGTGGGTCTGTCGAGTCTNAAGGTCTGCAACGGGCGTTCGAGCAGCGTGAGCGAGCCTCTGCACACAACATAGCGGCGACTGACACACATTCTCCACCATCATCTGATGCAGCCGTAGACGACACCAGCGACCTGTCACCTCTGGAGCAGCAGCTTGCGACCCAGGCCCGCGACATCGCCGAGCTCCGCCAGCTTCTCCGGCTCACCACTCAGGGAGGTGCGAGTGCATTGACTGAGCCGAGGGGTCCCATGGGTGGGTCTGTCGAGTCTGTGACGTGCAGTCGGGACGGTGATGGTGGGGCACGATGTGCTGTTGAGTCTGTGGAGTCATTCGTCTCACGTGATGATGCTGGCCTGTCCGCCGTCTTCGCCGCAGTGTGCTCAGGTCAAGACGACCTGTCGTGGCTTGATGAGTCGCAGACACGTATCGTCAGTGCGGCTCATCAGTCGTCTGCTGAGCCACCTCTGTTCACTGTTTGCACTGTTGGCAGTTGTTCAGTCACGTCGCCTGAGCGTGTGACGGATGCCACCTGGATCATAGATTCGGGTGCCACCCATCACATGACATGTCGCCGCTGTGATTTTGTGGTGCTTGGTCCTGTCGGCTCTGTGAAGTCTGTGCGTACGGCTGCTGGGCATGAGGTTCCTGTTCAGGGCGAAGGTGTGGTGCAATTCCATGGACCGTCTGGACCGTTTTATATTTCAAACGTGCTGTACGTGCCTGGTCTAGAACTCAGCCTGTTGTCTGGACGTTCCTGCACACGGATGGGTCTCAGTGTTGCTTTCACAGGTGAGGATGCCACTGTCTCCGTTTGTGCTACTGCTGAGGTGGTACTCCGTGGCAGGGCAGTCGGGGACTTGTACCACGTCTCCGGCAGCCCCATGTCCACCGACATCACTGCACCTTCCACTACACGAGTGTTTGTCACAGGCACGCTGTCGCCTGAGCATCAGCGTCTACTGCATAGACGCTTGTGTCATGTCCACTTAGATGCTGTAGATCGTCTGATTCGCACCAAACCTGCACTCGGTCTTGACGCAGCGTCCTTTGAGGCGCTGCCCAAGACCGATTGCCTGCAGTGCGCACAAGGCAAAAGGCACCGCGCCACATACCCTCTGTCCGACTCACGGGCTCTCAAGCCCCTGGAGTTGGTTCACTCTGATCTCTTGGGACCTCTCCCCGTCGAGTTCCAGGATGACAGAGGGCGGTACGTCCTGACGATCACAGACGACTTCACCCGCATGCGGTGGGTCTTCAGCCTACGCCTAAAAAGTGATGCGGCATTAGCTGTTCGCACGCGGCTCGTTATGGCTGAACGCCAGTCCGGCCATACCCTCTAGAATTTCCGCTCTGATCGAGGCGGTGAGTTCATGGGAGATCTTGACCGCTACTTCGCCGCAGTGGGAGTGTTTCACAACCTCTCCGCCCCAGCCACGCCACAACAGAACGACGTGTCTGAGCGTTGGAACCGCACCATGGAGGATGCGGTTCGTTCCATGCGGGTAGACAGCGGCATGCCTGAAGCATTTGCCTTTGAGGGCATGGCCTACATGACATGGGTCTGGAACAGGATCCCTCACGGCCCCCTCCCGAACACACATACCCCGTACCAACTATGGTACGGACGTCGTGCCGACCTCCGGCTCGTGCGTGTGTGGGGGTCCCTTGCCTGCGTTTGGTTTACACCAGAACAGCAAGGGTCCAAGTTCTCCCCTAGAGGCCGCGTCTGCGTGTTCCTAGGCATAGCCCCCCGCTCCAAAGCCTGGCGATTCTAGGATCCCAGTCGGCGGCGCATTGTTGAGTCTCGGGACGCCCTATTCTTCGAGTGTCTTTCCTTCCGCGACCTGCCCGCCGGTGGCACTCCGCAGGGGCATTCCCCTGGGTGTGGTACGCCTCCGCGCACAGGGGAGGGTGTGGTGACAGATGACACTACCCCGGTCACCCTGGGCGCTACCGGTCCTTCCCACCTACCGGCGTGCACGCCAACGACATCTCCGTCACCCAGATTGACCACGCCGCCCGTCTTGCCTTCATCCACCGCTCCTCTCGCATCCCCTTCAATCGAAGAGCATGCGTCGCCGGTTGTACAACCAATGCTGCTCATGTCCCCAGCACCTTTGTCACCAACAGAGTCACCTTTGTCACCAGCAGAGTCACCGGTGTCGTCTGCACCCCCTACGCAGTCTGCGTCACCAGTCAGGTCACCTGTGCCGTCCCCGTCTTCCGTCTGCCCAGTCGACGGACCGGCATCATCTGGCACGTCACCGGCCTTGTCTGTGTCTGATGAGTATCCGCCACCTGTCTCTGCCACCTCGTCACCAGAGCCATACCGTCGAGGTGAGGGCGGATGTCTCCGCCCACGTCCTACTCGCAGCGTGCGCAATGGGGACCCTGGCACTAAGGCCTTGGGCCTCAGCGCACAAGGGCTCACTGAAGTGCACCCTGGCTGCGACACAGGCCTCGCTCTTCTTGCTCACGAGCGTCGACTTGCGGCCGACTCTGCGGAGTCCACCGTCACCGTTGGCCCCCCGTCTCAGGCCTACGCCTTGGCCACGCACAGTGGAGGTACTGCGGCCCCTGACCCGAGTGTAGTGGGAGTGACGCCAGACCCCAGCACACTGCGTCAAGCTTTGGCTGGGCCAGATGCGGCACTCTGGCGCGCAGCATGCGAGGCTGAGCTAGCCGCTCTCGACGAGCATGGGGTCTACGACCTTGTCGATCTGCCGCCCGGACGGAAGGCCGTCCAGGCCAAGTGGGTCTTGCGAAAGAAACTCAAGCCAGACAACACAGTTGATCGCTTCAAAGCAAGATTGACTGCGAAAGGATTTTCTCAAGTGGAAGGGATCAATTTCACGGAGACCTTCGCACCAGTTGGACGCACGACCACAGCTCTGGGTCTGTTGTCACAGGTGGCCCAGCACGACTGGGAAATCCACCAAATGGACGTGAACAACGCGTTCCTACATGGAAAGCTGGAAGAAGAGATCTACATGGTCCAGCCCCCAGGCTTTGAGGATGGCACCGGCCGTGTGTACCGGCTACGGAAAGCGCTGTACGGCCTGAAGCAGTCGCCTCGATGCTGGAATAAGGAAATCACCGGCACGCTCCTACGAGCAGGCTATGTCCAGAGTGCGGCGGATCCATCACTCTTCCTCTCCCAGACCACTGCCCCCTTGTCAGCCATCCTGGTCTACGTTGACGATCTGCTGATCGCCTCGCCTGATCTGAAGGCTGTCAAAGGAGCCAAGGACGTGCTACAATCAACATACAAAATGAAAGACCTGGGAGAGGCCGCAGTGTTCTTGGGCATGCAGATTGTCCGTGATCGTGTTCGACGGACGCTCCTAGTCCATCAGGAGCGATACGCCCTCTCTCTGGGGGAGCGCTTCGCCGAGATGCTCAGCGACATGAGTACGGCATCCACCCCGATCACCCCAAACGGACAAGACGCCCTGAAGGTCGATGATCCAGCAAAGCTGGGGGAGCTGGTCGATGTAACCTTGTACTTGAGGGTCATTGGATCGCTCATGTACCTGGCCACGATGACCCGCCCGGACATCGCCTTCACGGTCAATTTGCTTGCACAGTTCTCGCAAGCACCACGCAGACGCGTACTTGAAGCCTCAGTCCGGTGCGTGCGGTACGTCGTTTCCACCGCCCACTTGGGACTTCACTATCGAGGACAGGCCTCCGTGGTCCTCGACGGATACACGGACAGTGACTGGGCGTGGAGTCCTGACGGCAAGAGTCGCACTGGCTACATCTTCCTCATTGGAGGAACCACCGTCTCTTGGCGCAGTGGCAAGCAGGGCTGCATCGCTCGCAGCACTGCGGAAGCAGAGTATGTGGCGCTTGGAGCTGGCGCAACCGAGAGTGTGTGGTTGGTGCGTCTGTTGCGAGAGCTGCGTCAGTCAATGCCTCCCATTGTGCTTCGGTGTGACAATGAGAGTGCAAAGGCCATCACAGAGAACTCTGGCGTGTTCCATGCACGCACAAAGCACATAAACGTCGAGTATCACTACATCTGAGATCTAGTGGATCGAGGTGAGATTCAGGTCATGTGGGTCGGCACCGACTCGCAGCGTGCTGATTTTCTAACAAAGGCCATTAGCCATACAAAGTTTCTAGCGGCCGCACGTTCTGTGGGTTTGCATCCTGCCTATGCTGTGGACTGAACTCTGCCCTCGAGTTGCATTCGTTGCTATTTGTTGTCATGGTTCTTGTGTTGTTGCTCTCATCAGTGTTGCTACGTGCGTGGTCCTGTTCGCCGTGTGGTCATGGGGGAGTGTTGTTTTTGTTGTCCTTACTGTGACCTCTCAGCTCACGTCCGTTGCCTTGCAGATCCATGAGGAGGCAGAGAGCACGGAAGACTGGGGGAGCAGATGGGAGTCTGGCAGCTATCGAGGAGCCTCTGGATACACTCCATTGTCGCTACTCCCTTCTTTGAGAGCTCGCACATGGCCCCAAGACAATTGACTATTGCACCTATTAGTCTGTGAATTGCCATACCTTGGTGGCCTAGTTTAGTCTTGTTCGTGAGTTTGTGTTAGTTTAGACAGGCACATGATATGTCGAAACCCGGGTTGTGGGCAGGTCGTGACATGGGACAGGTTTGCTTATGAGGTTGTTTTAGCGAGCGCCGGCCAGCTCTCTCTGGCCGGCCAACGGGTGGACTCGACTAGCGAGTTCCACCCCGTAGGACACTCACTTCACTCTCCTGACTCGTTCTAACCACACAGTCGTCCGATTTGGACAAAGTCAGTTGCGTTCTGACCACAGCGTGGTGCGCCACGCTGCTGTGTAAGGGAAGAGGGACTAGGAGTTACTGTTTGTTGTCATCATATCTACGTATTTGATAAGGATGTTGAGAAGATAGCATTCCACACCCGCTATAGGCACTTCGAGTTCACGGTCATGCCATTTGGATTCATGAATGCCCTCGCACCTTTTTTCGCTCGTACCTTGACGACTTTGTTGTTGTGTATCTCGACGACATCATGGTGTACATCAGCAACCGGATGAGCACGATGGACATCTCTCATAATTTCTCAAAGTTTTACAAAGCGAGATTTTTAATTGAAAAAGCTCTCGAAATGCGACTTTGGTCGCCGTTCGATCGAGTTTTTTGGTCACATCATCGGCGGCGGAGGATCACCATGGACCTGAGAAAGGCTGTCGCTAATTGGCCAACGTCCAATTTTTTTGGGACGTGCAGATATTTTTGCAACTACTACCGTTGATTTGCAAAGGAGTACGCCTGAGTGTCAGCGCCTCTCTCCGATCTCACCCAGAAAACCACAGAGTGGAATTGCGGGGACATTGAACAAGAAGCGTTAAACTCTTTGAGAAACGCTCTGACCTTGGCACCAACCCTACCATTAGCGGATCCAATGGTAGATTACATCATGGCCACCGATGCGTCTAATTGAGCCATCCGTTCTCCTCCAAGACAACGGCGGTGGAGAACAACCGGTCGTGTGCATGTCTAGAAAACTACGAAGACCATAGTTGAACTACGCGGTACATGAGAAGGCGACGCTCGCAGTAGTGTACACGTTCAAGACATGGCGGTGCTACTTGGAATGCCGAAAATACATCGTCCGCATCGACCATCACGCCCTGAAATATCTCAAGACTCAGCCGAATCTAAGCCGTCAACAGACTTAATGGATGGAGTGTCTCGAGTCCAACTTCGACGACGACATCGAGTACTGGCCTAGAAAAACAAATCCGGTGAATGTTCTAAGTCGCGACCGGATTTAATGGCAGAGATTAGCATGTTGCTCGTCGAATGAGACCTGTACCTCATGAGGTTTCTTTCAAAGGATTACGAGGAGTTCGGCGGGTATGACAAAATCAATTTTTGGTTCAACGACCCCTACTGGCGACGATAATTCACTCGCCAGGTCGTCTTTCCTCCAAACGATGAATTTTGCCAGATGGTATTGGAGGATTGCTACGACACCGGTCTAGGTGGACTCTTCGGCGAAGACCAGACGATGAAAAAAACTTGTGAAGCACTACTAGCGGGACAAGATGCAGATCGACATGGCAGCCTTCTGCAAATGATGCGACACCTGTCAGAGACAAATTTCGTCGCATGCGGCCACCTCGTCTACTTCAACCCCTACTCATTCCGACGAAATCATGGGCCAATGTCAGCATGGATTTCGTGACGAAACATTTCACCACTCTTGAGGGGTATGATGCCATCCTCATCGTTGTGGACAGGTTTTTCAAAATATCGCACTTCAGGCCGACAATGTCCACCGTCACCACAGAAGGAACAGCGGAACTGTATTCAAGTCTAACTGTGCGGTTGCACGCTGTGCCACTTACCATCATCAGCTGCTTCACCATCATCAGCTGCTTCATCAGCCATTTTTGGCACGAACTAATGACACGCTATGGCAGTCGGATCCAGCTATCTACAACATTCCATCCTGAGACCGACGGGCAAACCGAGCGAACCAACGAGAGGTCTGAACAACTTCTCTTAACTTTATGTGAGCCACACGTCACCGATTGGACAACAAATTGTTGACCGCCGAGCTCGCATACAACTTTGCCACTTCCACCGCAACAAGTAAAATACCCTTCAGGGTGGTGTACGGCAAACTCCGCGCCACACCGCCTGGAATACAAAATCAGAGTACTTTATGATCGCCTAATTTTGCACCAATTTTCACTGTGGTGTTTTTTATAAGCTAATTGGTCCACCCAGGAACGAGTTATGGACCGTTCTTGTTCACAACTGAAGTGGGTAACCTAAACCTAAATTCAAACAGAGCCCAGTCTAATCCTTGTCGTAATTCCTCAAGTCGAGCGTTCGGCTGACCAAATCACTCATGGAAGGAAATCCAATGTAGCGGGAGGGCCGGTTCGGCCCTCCCTCCTCGCTGATGCGAGGGGTGGTTGCGCACCACCCCTCGCGTCAGCAAGGGCTGGCCGGCGGCCAGCAATTCGCTGGCCGTCGGCCAGCTCCCTGCCGGCCGGCTGGACGGCCGGCGGCCGGCCAAGCGACCGGCCGGCCACCGGCCGGCCAGCCGCCAGCCGCCGATCGCGGCCTCAGCCGGATCGGCGGCTGAGAGGCCACGAGGGCCTCGAGGGCGAGGCCTCGTGGCCTCGTGCCCTCGTCCCCCCTCGCCCTCCTTGAAAACGAGCAAGAGAGGACGAGGGATAGGGGGAGCGAGAGTGTGGTCAAAATTGCTGGCGCGAAATCGCCAGCGTGCCTCGCACGCGACGATTTCGCGCCAGGACGACAAAAACGTAAGTCGAAGTTCGTTTGCGACGAACTTCGACATAAAATAAACGAAACAACTCGTGCGAACACACGAGTTCGAGGTAAAAACCCCCGGTTTGGGTCCCAAAACCAGGGGTTTTGTTAAAAAACGGAAATGGGCCTCCGGAGACTCGAAATATTCGAGTCTCCCTGCTCTGGGTCGTTGATGACGATTGCCCCTCAGTCTTGCGAAGGGGGTAAATCCCTGACGCGGACTGAGAACGCCATTCTCTGAACTCCGACGACGACTTCAGAGCAGGAGCTGGAGATCCAGCCCGTTACAGTGGTTCTCAGAGCGAGACGACCCTCGCGACCAAGGGTTCGACGGAAACGGCGGCTACGACCTAGATAAAACGCCGCCGGCAGCTGCAAGCAGCAGCAGAAACGCCAGAAGGGACTACGACATCAACACTTGACGGATTGAAGCACCGTAAAGTGCGTTAGAGAGCTGGAAAAAAGCTCTACTTGGTGGAGAGTCTTTCTTCCAGCCTCTCCACACTTCCAGGGGGCTAGGAGGATTTTTGTGGGGCGGGTTGGGGAGTTCCCACCTCTAGAACCACAAAATCCTCCTCATTTTCAAGGCTCCTTCAAACCTCCTTCATCCAAAAAATTGGGACAGCGTCCCTCTCCAAGCTTAGGGGCTCTCACGACCTGAGAGCACCCTAAAAAGAAGGAAGGTGACAACTTGGGGACTTTTGGCGGCTCCCCCAACGCCGCCGGCTCAAGGAGGACGCCGCCAAGGGGCGCAAGACGCGCAAAGAAGACTCAAGAGGAGGCCAAGGAAGACAAGAAGACAAGAAGAAGACAAGAAGGTAGAAGAAGGATTGGAGGAATTGCTAGGAATTGTGTAATTCCTCTCCTGTTGTTTGTCCTAGCTTTGTGAGCGGTACTCACACTTCTTGTCAATTCCTTGTATTGTAATTTTCTGTTTTCCTAGGTACTAGTACTTTCCAATCGCCGTGAGTCACGACTTAGGAAGTCTAGTTCCCAAAATCCACGACCTTGTGCCGACGTGGCGGCCTAGGAAAATAGAGATTAAATTTATAATTGCCTCACCGATCGTGAGAGCGTGACCTTAGGAGGCGACTCCTCCTCAAAGTTGTGGGGTGATCCTCACAACGGTCTTCACGTGCTAGTTGTACAAGCGACGGGATGGCAAGTGCCAGACCGTCTAAGGCCAACAAGGGCAAGGTGGTGACGTTATCACCACACGCCCTTGGCGGACTCCAAATTTTGGGAGCCGCCGCCGCGAGCACGGTTGCCAACCCAAAGGCAACCGTACCGCCTAAGGCAACCGTGCCGCCGAAGGCAACCGTACCGCCTAAGGCAACCGACGCCAACCTCGGCGACACCGAGAAGCGTGCGGAGGCCGCAAAGGTGCTCGTCGAGCTTGTCGACGCGCACATGGGCGATCCCCATGCGGCGGACGATGCGATGGAGGAGGATCTTCCGGAGGAAGACCTCGACGAAGAGCACGACGCCGACGATGGCGAAGGCGATGAGGATCGCGACCATCGCCATCGTCGTGCGGCGAACTCGAGCCGATTGCTCGAGAAGGGAAAGGCACCCGCCGCATCGCCTGAAGCTGCCGACGGCAGCGAGACTGCCGAGAGCAGCAAGGGCGCTGAAAGCAGTCACACGGGAAGTTCCTGCGAGAACGAGCCGGACGACGACGCCACAAAGGCAAATCGCGATGGCTGTCGTAGGCTTGCGGAGTTTGCTGCTGAGGCGGCAGGCCGACTGAAGATCACCACCGACGGTGGAGACACGGCCCCACTCGGAGGAATGGGGGCGGACCCCCCTTCCTACGATGTGGCCGCGATGGGGCAGGGCAGCGCCCACTCGAGCGTCGTCGCCGACGATAGTCTCCTCCGAAAGGTGGGACTCCTTGGAGGCGTGTACGCGAACCGTACCCTCTTGCAGTGGGTAAGGGTGCACGGACAACGCGAGGCCCTGGAGGCTATCGCCGATGCTCTGACGACATCAGAGCTCAAGTTCGCGTTCGCCAACCTGCTGGCCCACGTCGGGCAGAGCATCACGGATCTTGACCGTGATCGTCAGCTGCAGCGCCTGGCCGCCCATGAGGCAAGCCGCCGATGCAACGACCTCGACAAGGCGTTGCAGAGCGTGACCCAGGTGCGGATGCAGCAGCAAGTGCAGCGTGTCGCAGCTGCGGATGCCACTGCCGGTGGC
>SZWC01006323.1:7815-19050 GCA_023375785.1 Penium margaritaceum | reverse complement strand
GGGGGGGGGGGGGGGGGGGGGGGGGGGGGGGGAGGACTTCTTCGTGTGAAGCAAGGTAACAGAAATAATGTCTTGCGGACCATCCGGAGTCCGCACGCGCGAGCGGGGGTGGATAATGGCGCCGGACGTAACGCTCGTCCGGATGTTCTTGGGGAAAAAGGGTGCAGACCACAAAGTTTCGTCGGACAAAGCCCTCCTCCTGCGTTCACTTCGAAATGTGCAAATTGGTAGAAGCAACGCGGACAATCCCAACTGCAAGGACACTGGTCAGAGCAAATGAATACAAAAACCACTGAGGGTCGTCGGACAAAGCAAACGATCCGAAATTTACGCATGCGTGAACTCGACAAACAGCGACCTCTTAGAAATCCCTGATAAACAAAGCCAGTTCTAAAAATTGTTCAATGAACGGTGCCCAGAAAACAAAAGCATTATACTCCTACATTCCGCTCTACAACAGTGGCTAAGGAAAAGGCCGCGAATGATTCGGAATTGACACGACCATAAACATTTCAAAGATACATCCAAATTTCAAATCAAAGGGGAACGGTTCCCCTTTGATACGGTTCGAATTACAGTAATGATGTTGTAGCTCTTTCCATGCTCATCCATCACAATTCAAGCATGAAGAGGTTCACGTTCATATAAGGCAAAACATATATGCTGAAATGGTAAAAGTTGAATGGAATAGCAAAATTTGGAAAACATTTCGCACATAATTAGTTTTAATCTATAATCTATTTGGAACAAAGCCTCGTTCTGATTGCCTTCTTCAACAGAATTCTAACAAAACGTTGGGGACTTGAAGAAAAATTACGGGTGTACTTTTGAGGTTTTCACATTGTCCCAAAGTTGACCAAATAGTATTGTCTCATTGCCACATACTTGGAAAATTATGTCAACATTTTCTGAAAGTGGCCAAAGTATTCATGAAATTCTGAAATGGAACATCAAGGGGTAAGGAAGTTTGCAAACATTTCAGTAAATCATGTGCGTCTAACTACAATAGTTATTATGTAGTGGGACAAAAATTTTGTGAGAATTGTTTTTTTAACCATATTCAAAGTGCTTGCGTACGTCAAGGAAAGAAAGATTCTCCACCTTCAAGTTAGAAAAATTAAAGCATCATGAGAACAATTTGAAGTAGTTGTCAGTCTGATGATTAAAATCATAAAGATTTTCTTAAGGCTCCCAACTATTATGCGACATGTCATTGCCAACCAACTTTCTAAAGTACGCCATAACTTGCCTAATCATTGGTTTCAATGATTTCCTTAATGACTTATTTTGTATCTTTATCATTTTGTATACGAGTTGACATGAGTAGGTACCTACGAAAGAGTTTCACCCAAAAGAGCTTTATACAAATAAGAACCAAGTGGACCTCCATGCCATAGCTTCAAAAATTCTTGACAAAGAAAGGTACATGTATCTCTTATGCCCAAATTTTGAGTTATTGTTTGGCGTAATTTTATCCTTCAAACTTCACAATTTTTGGATTGAGGAGGACTCCATCACCAATTGTTTCAATGTGGTACGCATTTATGCTTTTCAAATTCTTACTTCATCATCACGTGGATCTTCTAAAGTGTTTGATTGGTCTTGCCTCATGTTTTATGTGATTCTTGATGTTAATTTTCCACTGTGGGTTTGATCCTTGAACTTTTAACTTCTAAGGTACATCGAGTATTCCATGAACTTCCTTCATAGTGTGTTGTTTATGCTTTTGAAGGTTGTGAATTTCCATGAGAGCTTCAAAGTCAAGGACTCAACTACCAACTTTGTTTCATGTCCCTCACATACAATTTCAAGTAGTCTCTCAATTTTAATATTTTTCCACTCGATTTTCTTAGAATTCAAAGTAGAAGTTATACTTTTTGGATAAGAGCTGATGGTTATGCTTAATCACGACACCCCACCATTATTAGCTCATGGATCTTTGCTCTCTGTCACAAGTGACTAAGAATGGGATTTCGTGTGGCCTAACAACATTGTTCAAGAATATTTGTATTCGAGGTTTTGATATTGTTTGAAAGATCTCTTGACGGGCTCATATCTTCAACGGTTACGCCCTTGATCTTGGTTTAAATGTTTTGAAGTCCCACCTGTTCACGACAAACTTTCTTGATTAACGTTTCTACCAAAACAACTCTTAAGGATGGCACCATGCAAACGCTTTATAAATCATCCACGCGTCAATCTTCCACTTACTACTTTGTATGTAATTAAGTAAACTTGTTACTGCTTATGGTAATACTTCAGTTAGATGTTCCTGAATTGTGCTGATTTGGCCACATTCTGCTTATGAATTGATAACATGTTGACATATTGAATTGAGGTAAATGTAACAATTAGAACCCAAAAGGTTCCTATAGGTTTCCCTTTTGATAATAAAGCTATTGATTTTTTTGTTTCATTTATAGTAGGCGTAATTATTTGACGTATTTTCTTCTTTAGTGAAGAATTTGATGCATTCAATTACAACATATAATAAAATAATATTTTAAATGGGGGGATGTGATGAGATTTACTCACGTGGAAAGCCTATTAGGGGGGTTTTACAAGTGCCCTCATTCTTGCCTGAGTATTTTATTGATTATTTTTTAATCTAATTTTCAATCCACCAATGTATAGCGCCATCTTTGCATTTTCCCTGTGTACCTTATTGGTTAAGTGCACATCTCAAAGTTTCATTCATCGATTTGACCAATGTCACTACATGTTTCCGTTATTTTCCTGTCTGCGTGCGGTTTTTTCTATTCTCTCTCTCTCTCTCTCTATCTCTCTCTCTCCCTCTCCCTCCCTCTCTCTCTCTCTCTCTCTCTCTCTCTCTCCTCTTCAATGGAAGATTTTTGACAGGCGATTATTTTCATCTGTACAACAATGTAGCATAACTGTGGATTGATGTAAAATATATACAGTGAAGACAAAAACGATGCCGCGTTCGAAATGACGAAGAGGTGCGATGCCTAGTTCGAGATTGGTCACCGGCGATGCCAAGTTTTTCGACGTCGCGCACGAAAAAAACATGGCATCGCTCATGAATTTCGCTACAGACAGGTTTGCCACGTGAGTGCATGCTTTGGCTGCGATTTCGACTCAGTGACAGCTCAACCAAGTGCAACTACTTCATGTAGCTTGACCGCATGAGTGACCGAGTGAGGTCTAGAGTCGTTCGCGCACTCACAAGGAATATTACATCCATCTTCATCAATGAAAATGAAAAATGTGTCCAGGGAAACAGAAGATCTATGAATATTTGCCTAGTTAATTGGAGGATGTTCATAAAGCAAGAAATTGAGGAGTTTTAACCTCTTTCATATGGGACTTGTTAAATGGTTACCGAAAATGTCCCGGAGTTTCAAACTCTAGTTTAAAAAGTGATAATAATCAAGTAAAGAACGAAATGAAAGCATTATTCTGCGTAAAGACAACCATATTGCAACATATTATAAAATTATTATGATTGGATGAAATTTGAATTCGAGAATATTTGGCAATATGGATGTAAAATTTTGTGAAGATATGGATATAAACAACTAAATGGAACTTCTCCAAAAAGATTAAATCCCACCATGGATCGAGCGAGGTTTGGAGTTAATCTTGCACTCATAAAGGAATAAGTTTTACGAAAGTAGAGCTATGCATATACATTTAAATACATGTATCCATCTACACATAGAGGTTTACATGTAAAAAGACATAAATATAGATATTCATGTAAATATATATATGTAAACTTTAATATCTATATGTATTTGTTTATCTTTATCTATACACGTATCATATACATACCATATTTGCACATTCACAATTTACACTAGATCTTTATACATATATTCATCCATTTATATCCAAAGACATATATCAATGTAAATATTTCTTTAAACTTAAATATTCATACCCGTTTCAAGGTTATTATGATTATATAAAACAAAAGTGTATTACCTCCATATATGGCAATGCGTTAGTACTTAAAAGGCCTCAAATTGTAACTTAATACGTTTGTGTGGCCTTTAAGAAGATTTTGTGATTCTAGTTCAAAAAACAGGGGAATATAAACACCTTTATGAAAAACAATTTCACAAATACGTATGGATAAATTGTAGAAAGTGTCTTTACCATCTTTCCACCTCTTAAAAGGGTTATGTGAGATGGATCTTGTATAGTTTTTTATGGTATCTCACAAATTTACATGACCTTGACACTTCAGAGGGGAGATGTATGTCTTTAGACGTTGCCATGCTTATATGTGGTTTTTTACCGACATTTTGTCATTTTGTGTCCGTTATAAAATGAAAATGTGAAAATTTGGGTCACTTAAGCTTACCACTAAGAAATGTATGGGCAAAATAATTAAAACACCATCAATTTGGTACTTTTGTGACATCCTCCTACTGACTTGGTAATTATTGATGGATCTTCAATTTCCCCGGACACATCTGTAATTTTCGTTGACACGGATGGATGTCATATTCCTTGTGAGCGCGTGATCGACTCCAGACCTCGCTCGATCCATCATGCGGTCAAGCTATATGAAGCAGTTGTGTTTGGTTGAGATGTCAATGAGTTGAAAGCGCGGCCGAAGCATGCACCCACGTGGCGAACCTGTCTGTAGCGAAAGTCATGAGCGATGCCATGTGTTTTCGTGCGCGACGTCGGGAAACTTGGCATCGCTGGTGACTGATCTCGAACTAGGCATCGCACTTGTTCGTCATTTCGAACGCGGCATCGTTCTTGTCTTCACTGTAATATATACCAACGTACCCACAACGGGGACGAATCAGTGGCGATCCCGCTAGTATCGTCAAGAGACTATGGGCTCGTATCAGTCTCGCCGGAGTCCGGTGCGGCAGAGATGGCGGGAGTTTAGGGTCTGCCGCAGAACCTGCCTCAAGGACCCCCGCGGACCCTGCCGTGGAGGTTTTCCGGTAATTTCGAAGAAACGGGACCCCCCTTCGCGCTTATCTGCCGCATGCGGCAGGAACCGTGGACCTGCCAAAACCGTCGCCACCGAATTCGAACGTCCAAAGTTCAGCGAAATGAACTAAAACAAGATCGTGGAGATCGGGCCGTTTCCTCACTTAAATAGCGTATTAGCACAGTATTTCAAAAGTCTGCCGCAGAACCCCGTGGCTCGCCGCAATGACACGAAAAAGTGGCATTGCGGCAGCTGCGGCAGGCCGGAGAACTTGGGGGATGTTGCGCGAGCCAATCAGAACGCCCGCCGCAAAGCACACCGCTTTGCGGCGGATTGCGGCGAGTGTTGAGAACGCGCTTCTTTTCTCGCGCTTCAAACCACTGCTCGCACAGTTTTCGCAAGCCATTGACCCATCGTCACAGTCCTCGCCAAAATTTTGGAGAGTGTTGACCCTTCGCCGGAGGACTTTCCCGCGAGGAAATTCCCTGCCGCACCGGACTCCGGCGAGTCTGGTACTAGCCCTATCACTCTCCGAAACCTCGGACAAATTGGCGATTTACTTATTTCCTCTCCAGATGGAGGTTGGTGCTAGACTAGACCTGTGGCTGCCTTTGTGGTGTTCGACAAGCTCCTTGAGACAGAAGTAGCAGCATCGAGCGGCGGCAGCGGCATTGGCGGCCATAATTGCATCGCAGACCAGAGAGGCGGCCGCAGAACAGGGGCGCCGGCCGCAGAACAGGGGCGGCGGCCGCAGAACAGGGGCGGCGGCCGCAGAACAGGGGCGGCGGCCGCAGAACAGGGGCGGCGGCCGCAGAACAGGGGCGGCGGCCGCAGAACAGGGGCGGCGGCCGCAGAACAGGGGCGGCGGCCGCAGAACAGGGGCGGCGGCCGCAGAACAGGGGCGGCGGCCGCAGAACAGGGGCGGCGGCCGCAGAACAGGGGCGGCGGCCGCAGAACAGGGGCGGCGGCCGCAGAACAGGGGCGGCGGCCGCAGAACAGGGGCGGCGGCCGCAGAACAGGGGCGGCGGCCGCAGAACAGGGGCGGCGGCCGCAGAACAGGGGCGGCGGCCGCAGAACAGGGGCGGCGGCCGCAGAACAGGGGCGGCGGCCGCAGAACAGGGGCGGCGGCCGCAGAACAGGGGCGGCGGCCGCAGAACAGGGGCGGCGGCCGCAGAACAGGGGCGGCGGCCGCAGAACAGGGGCGGCGGCCGCAGAACAGGGGCGGCGGCCGCAGAACAGGGGCGGCGGCCGCAGAACAGGGGCGGCGGCCGCAGAACAGGGGCGGCGGCCGCAGAACAGGGGCGGCGGCCGCAGAACAGGGGCGGCGGCCGCAGAACAGGGGCGGCGGCCGCAGAACAGGGGCGGCGGCCGCAGAACAGGGGCGGCGGCCGCAGAACAGGGGCGGCGGCCGCAGAACAGGGGCGGCGGCCGCAGAACAGGGGCGGCGGCCGCAACAGCAGCAGCAACATTGAGAGGAGGAGGAGTGGCAGGAGCTTCAGGGGCTTGATGCGGCATTCGCTGCCTGAGTGATGTGAAGCTTTGACGGCGTGCCAAGCTTCCGATCTTCAAATCTGTCCCGGCATTCCGAGGCATTTCTCCCATGACACTTGCTGATCGCCGCCCTCCCGCTCGTTACCAATTGCCAGCATGACCTGTCGCCTCAGTAGAGGATCGACGTTCGGATTTTTCAGTGCGTTCCCGTTCTCGGTGGACGACGCGAATTTTCCTCCCTCTCGTCTCCTCAGGCGCTCAAGGCCGTCCCGGTGTCCAAGGGACGATAGAGGAGACCAAAGGACAGAGCTCCGCAGGCTCAGTCCTTTGCTGGCGACTGTTTCCGTGACTGGGTTGGTCACAGTCGCTCCCCTCTGTGATGCTCCAGTGACTGCAGCAAGATCCTCTGACTCAGGCCTGATCTATTTTTTTCTTTTCCTCCCTTTCTGCCAGGGCGTCAACTTTGCTTGTTCTGATCAGCTGAAACTCCAACAAGTGGAAAATCAGACTGGAGCATGGGGCCGAGAGCGAACAGGTTCGCTCTCTGGAGCAGAGCCGCCGGTCTCTATCCTTCCCTGAGAAAGTCTTTGCTCCGAAACCTTGCAGGTCGTAAAGTTCAGATCCATGGGTCGCAGTGTGAACCATGGCCCGAGTTACTGCCTCAGCCCCATCGTCCTGAACATCTCCAGAGAACAACGGCGAGTACTGGACATCTACTGCCTCCTGGATTCTCTTTCTGCTTTGGAGGCAGAATGTTGATTGTTGGTGCAGCAACCTCTGCTGTGCCAGCAGGCTCCGGTGTTCCAGCATGCTTTGCTATCCTACAAGACTCTACTGTGCCAGCAGACTCTGCTCTGTCAGCAAGATTTGCTGTGCCAGCAGCCTCTACTGCGCCAGCAGGCCGGAGCGTGCCAACAGGTTCTGCTATGTCAGCAGCTTCTGCTGTGCCAGCGGTCCCTAAGGGTTTCACCTTGCCTCTCCTCACCGACCAATCAAGGCGATCTGCTCCACCTCCTGATGATCATACCCTCTGGTTTGGACGAACCTTCCATGCAGCTTCTCTGGGTCACTTTGCCGAGGGCAGGTTGTCCCTCGGCAGTGGGGCCAGTGGTGAATTTGAGGCGATGGGCAAGCGGAGTGGGGATGACAAGGAACAGCAGAGTGTTGAATGCAGGGAGGGGCAGTTGTCTTGCGAGGAGGAAGGAGGTTCTATTGTTGCACGTGCTTCTGGAGATGAGGTGAAGAAGAGAAGGAAAAAGGGAAGGCCAGGGAGGAAAGGTGTTTCTTCCTTCAAGCTCGAAGCTGAACCGGTGGAGGAGGTTGTTTCGGCAGCAGGCCAAGAGCTGCCTCCGGTGAAGAGATGCTTGGAGGCCGTCAAGGTGCCAGAGGGAAAGGAGACAGCAGCTTCTTCCATTGGATCGCTTGTTAGTGAAAGGGACAGGGGCACTGGTTTGGCTTTCTCGGAGGCAGAGCTTGTGCCTTCAGAGGATGACCAAGCTGTGGTTGAAATCCTTGAGCAGACAATCAGGTCGGTGGGGAAGAAGAGGACGACGGCGAAGGAGTTGGATGCGTTGAAGAAGGAGAGGGTGGCTTGTGAGGAGAGCTCGTTGCCGAAAGAGGTGGAGGCATTGCAGCTCGCAGATAAGGAGCTTGTTGGGAGTGAGGGATCGGCACTGAAAGTAGACAAGGATGTTGTACTGCGCAACTTGGCCATGCTGAGATCGTTCGGCTTCACTCAGGAGCAGCTGGTCACATTGGCAAAGTCGTCAGGCTACTACAAGCACCTGTTGAGACCGAGTGACCAAGTAGGTGCTCGACTCGAGACACTCCAGTCTTGGGACATTGACACTCCATCCGTCAAGCTGCTTCACCACTGCATGGATGTGGATATTGAGCACACCCTGATGCCAAAGTGGGAGTTTTTAACATCCGAAATTGGGAGATCTCAGCTCAAGGCCATGATGAAGAGGTACCCGGCTCTCATCAGCATATCCCTCCCGACAATGAGGCAAAGTCTGGCTGTTCTGACAAAGGAGCTGGGGAGCAAGAAATCTGCCGTGGAGGTCGCAAGTAAAAGTCCTGGGCTCCTTGGGACAGATAATGCCCAACTGACGGAGCTGTTTGCCTTGTTGCAGGCGGTTTGCGGTCTGACTGTGAATGACATCAGAAAGAGCCTGAGCAAGAAGCTGCGTCTGTACTCTTGAGTCAACATGTCAGGTTCCATCGACGTCTTGAATGACTGCCTCGGGTGCTCCACTCTGACGTCGATAGTGCGAAAGAAACTTGACGTGCTTTTTGTGGATCCAAAGTCGTTGCAGGAACGGCTCGATGTTCTGGAAGGGATTCTGGGCAAGGAGGCCCTGCCGTCTGCACTCGCGCGCGATCCAGAAATACTTTTACAACATGCAGATTCTCTCACACGGAGCAAGGAGGCCATCATGTCAATGGACGATGTCTTCATGCGGGATGCGGTGCTCGCAGCAGTGCAGCGTGAACCTTTGTTGCTGCGTGTAGGTTGGGCGAAAAAAGGAATACCGATCCTTGAGTTCCTCAGTGACGAGTGCGGCATCCATCCGGCAGACGTGCCCCTCTCGTACTGGGTCTTGTCAAAGTCCCTTGAAGAAAGGTTGAAGCCACGGTGCCGCGAATTGAAGCAGCGTGGTTGGCGCATCGTGGGAAAGAGTGCGACGTCCTCTCGAGGGAGGGGGCTCAAACATCAGGGGAGAAAAAGTGCAGAGGTTGTGGGTAAGGGAAGCAAAGGAGGAGGTGGTGCTGAACCGGCGCTTCCCCCATCCGGTCCTTCCATGAGCGTGTCCACGTTGGCCACACTGACTGACGTCAAGTTTCAGAAAAGAATAAGGAAGCCTTTGAGAGCTCTGCCAAATCTCTCCTCTTGAGAAGAAGGCGTGGCGTTGCCGCTGCCTTCTGCGCAGCAGACTGCGTATTACACAATGTGTGTGCGCGTCGCAGTTTAGGGTTTATGCGTATGCATGTGGTCAAGGGCCGAACCCCCAACCAGCATGCGCCTTCTGCAGAACCTCTTCAGCCCGTCTCTGCTGCTGCTGACTCCACCGACAATCTCTCTCACACCGATGCTTCCTTATCAGAGGCTGACAGGAGAGTTTGATGTGGTGGACGCGAGGATGCTGCTGTAAGGAACAACAGGGAGTAGGTGCCACAGAGATAGTGTTTCCTACCTAATCCTGTGAAGAGCAGGTAGCGCACGGATGCCGCTGGTACTGTGTAAAGCTGATTCAGCCTTGAAAAGCCAATCGCATTTTTTCCATAGGGTGTGTGCCCCATTGTTTTTCTGTCAACTCATGGAAGCAATTTGCACCAAAGTCTGGACCTGCGAATAGTCAACTTGGACAAGCTGTGTGCGTCGTGAACAACGGCGGGATCACCTGAGTGTCTTCCCTCTCTTCTATCCTTCTAGTTGTCCAGCAGAGGAGGAAAAGCAAGACTCTCCACCCTCACCCCCCTTCCCTCCCTCCCTTACTCTCTCCCTCCCTCCCTCCCTCCATCCTTCCCTCCCTCCCTCCCGCCCTCTCTCCCCCCCTCCCTCCTTCCGTCTCTGCCTCCCTCCCTCCTTTCCAACCCAATCCCTCCCTCCCTCCCTTTCAATATGCATTTCTCCATCACCGTCCCTTATTTTCTTGTCCCTCCAGTTCTTCTCCCCGTTGAGTCTGCCTGTCCATTCATTCGTCCATTTGTCTGTTGTCCGACCGTCCATCCGTCCGTCCGTCTGTCCATCAGTATGTCCATCCATTTGTCCATCTAGCTTTACGTCTGTCCGCCCGTGCGTCCATCCGTCCATCTGTCCTTCCGTCCATCCCGACCTTCCATCCGTCTGTGATGCGTCCATGTGTCCGTCCATCCATCCGTCCATCCCTCCGTCAATCTGTCCGTCTGTCCGTCCATCCGTCCGTCCGTCCATCCGTCCGTTCCTTATTCTGTTTGTCTGCCCGTTCATCTGTCCGTCCGTTCTTCTGTCCGTCTGTCTGTCCGTCCATCCATCCATCCGTCCGTCCATCCGTCTGTCCATCCATCTGACTGTCTTTCCGTCTATCCATCCGTCCTTCCATTGTCCCTCCCTCTTTCCACCCGTCCATCTGTCCGTCTGTCCTCATGCCCATCCATCCATCCAGTGCTTGCCAGACCCTTCCGTCCATCCTTCTGTCGGTCCGTCCATCGGTCCTTGCGTCCGTCTGTCCATCTGTCCGTCTGTCTTTGTCCGTCCATATGTCCGTCTGTCCATCCGTCCGTCTGTCCGACCGTCCGTCCGTGCGTCCATCCGTCCGTCGGTCCGTCTATCCGTCCGTCCTTCCGTCCGTTGTCTGTCTGTCTGTCTGTCCGTCCGTCCATCGGTCTGTCGTCCGTCTGTCCGTCAGTCCATCCGTCCGTCCGTCCGTCCGTCTGTCTGTCCGTCCGTCCGTCTGTCCGTCCGTCCATCCGTCCGTCCGTCCGTTCGTCCGTCCGTCTGTCCGTCCGTCCATTCCTCTGTCCGTCCGTTTGTCCATCCCTCCCTCCCTCCCTGCGAGGGAGGGAGGGACTATCCGTCCATCAGGTTATCCATAAGGCTTGGAAAACGAGAATGAGACAATCTTGAAGTTAAGCAAATCTTCAAATCTCGAAAATCTCGAAATGTTTCGGACTTCGAGATGAGATCGAGACAGTCTCGTTTTCGAGATGAGCGAGATCCAGATTTGCAAAATCTGGAAAATTCGAGACACTGTCTCGAAAATCTCATCTCGAAATTCCAACCCCCAAGAGTCTTTCAGGAGGGCGTGTTTCCTCATACCTTTCCATTTTCTCACATTTTT